>MNCI01002098.1:707856-801872 GCA_015680685.1 Gnetum montanum | reverse complement strand
GACTTGCTTAACCATACACCGTGACACATACAAGAAAGCCTGGGAAGACAACAAACGATTAACCCCAAGTGTTTCTTGTGGCGTTAAGGCATTTAGTCTGCGGAGTTCGACCGGATTGCGCGTGTACACTCATATTCGTATGGTGGAGTGTAGGGGTACCTCGCCACTCATCAGATACTATGTTCAACAACCCATTCCTCCATGTGACTCTTCCAATCATGCCACCTTCCAACATCACTACTACCCTTTAGAGTATTACAGAACTCATTTTCCATCTACTAGAGTGGAAATCTCACATCCATATTACCCTCCTCATACTTCTAGATATGTCCCTCCATCCTCAACCTAGTTATCACCTACTCCATCGATGTAGGAAGAAAATTTTCCTTAGTCACAAAAACACAATGTAATGAGAGCTATTAACTTACAACCAACTCCTTAGCTAAGTGCTTTAGAATTTAGATCACAAAAAATAGCTTTCTTTTGATCCAACAACCTAACTAAACCCTTACATACACTTACAACTAGTAAACCTGCTTCTCCATCTTCCTCTACATCTAATCAATTTAAGTCCCCTTCAAATCAAACACCTTCCAAAGTGCATACTGTCATGTTAAATCATGCAATAACTGATTGGATAAAGGCTAGTCACCTTCCGAGAAAACTATCTAATCCTGTAAGTCCCATTATTTACCTTCAAATCATGGTATTAATTTGATTTCCCATGAGATGTATAAGGCTTGGAACTTACCTCCACTTAAGAAGAGTAACATTAGTCTCAAGTTGGTTGATCGGTCCATCACTATTCCCTTGGGACTAGTGGAGAACATTGTGACCACCATTTGTGGGTGGTCCTACCCCATCAATTTCCTAGTAATCCAAGTTGGCAATCCTAAGGGGGACTTCTCAATCATCATGGGAATGACTTGGTTGAGTACTGTTGATGCACGATTAGGGATCTAAGATCTTTCCTTTAAAATATTTAAAGAAAATGCATTCAAAAATATTGAGAGAAAGAAAGTTCCATGTATTGCGTATCGTGATATAGGGTGCAATTGTGTGTACAAACTATTGGTCATCAATAGTGTAGCTATCAAAGCATGTAGTTAGTGTGCTAATATATCTAAAATTTAAAAGTGCCTATATGAAACAACCATAAAGTAGGAGGACACCTAGTGGTTGATAGTTGATTGTGGAATCAGGATACTTTGCATGGAACCTATTAAGAGCCTAACATGTGCCTACGTAGAAGGCATGGATGAATTAGAGCAAGTTCATCACCAACTATCTTCTGATGCAAATGATGATACCTATTGGAGAGAGTTGGAAATTCCTAAAAATTTTAAACAAGATNACCTATTGGAGAGAGTTGGAAATTCCTAAAAATTTTAAACAAGAGCCCCCTAAGTTAAAAACTCTACCTATTAGCATGGAATATGCATTCTTGAAAAATGGTCAATTGGTAATAATTAATGCAAATCTTTCTCCTAAACAAAAATAGATGTTTCTAAATGTGGTCAAAAAATGGCCAACAACCTTTGCTTGGTTATATCCTAAAATCACATAGATTGATCCTAGAATATGCTAGCATCATATCTACACTAACTCGGCCATGAAGCCAAAGAGGTAGCCATAGAAGTGATTGAACCCTAAATTAAAGTAGATTTTCAAAGAGGGAATTGAACAACTCCTCAAGGTAGGGTTTATCTATCCCATTGCAGATAGTGAGTGGATTAGCGCACTTGTGATTGTGCCAAAGAAAGGTGGCAAGTGGTGGGTCTACATTAACTTCCGATTATTAAATATGACAACATTTAAAGATCACTTTTCATTGTCATTTGTGAATCGGCTGTTGGACACCATATTTGGACCTTACTATTACAATTTTCTAGATGGTTATAGTGGTTGTAACCAAATCTAGATCGCACTAGAGGATCAAGCTAGAACAACTTTGATGAGTCCCTAGAAAGCTTTTGTGTACTGAAGGATGCCATTTGGCTTATGCAATGCCCCTGCCACATTCCAATGCCTGGTCTTGATTATTTTTCAATAGCAAGATAGAAGTCTTCATGGATAACTTCTCCACCTATGGGGCTACATTAAGTAAGCTTTGGACTTTCTTGAGCAAGTGATCCAAAGATGTGTGGAGACCAATCTTTGGCTTAGTTGGTAGAAGATCCATCTGATGGTCTAGGAAGGTATTATATTGGGGCATAAAATCTCACAAGAAGGAATTGATGTTGACCTTGAAAAGATTAGGGTCATTCAAGGAATTACCCATCAACTAGAAATTGTAAAAGATGTTTGGTCATTCCTTGGATACACTGGCTACTACCCGTGATTCATAGAGAATTTTTCTAAGATCACAAAATCATTGGTCAAGCTAACAAAGAAAGATACTCTATTTTNGATCACAAAATCATTGGTCAAGCTAACAAAGAAAGATACTCTATTTGTTTGGGCTAAGAAATGTGAAAATGCATTCCAACAACTAAAGGAGGAACTTGTAGAAACTCCCATTCTACAGGCACTCGATTGGTCTAGACCATTTCACATCATGAAAGATGGATCAAATTATGGCTAGGAGGTTGTGCTTATGCAATTCAATGATAAGAAACATCCATATTACATCCACTATACAATTCAAATCATTTTGAATGCATAGGTAAACTACACCACCATAGAAAACAAATTGATGGTAGTGGTGTTTGCCTTAGAGAAATTTAAGCACTATGTGCTTGGATACAAATTTTTTATGCACATAGACCATAGTGGAATTTGCTTCCTAATGAACAAGCCAATGGTGAGCCCCTATGTCATATGGTGGTTGGTGATTTTGTAGGAGTTCGATCTTATGTTGGTAGATCAGAAAAGAACTGAAAATGTGATTATTGACCACTTATCCTAGTTACAATGGGATAAAAAAGAGGAGGAAAGCCCATTGTCTAATCAATTTTCTAATGAACTCCTCCTTGTCAAGGCTATAAATGAACAATTACCCACTATGCCTTAATGGTGCAATGGCATTCTCACTATCTTCTTGCTCTAGAGATGTCACAAGAGCTATAGACTCTAGGAAGAATTGACAATTTCTTCACTAGGTAAAACACTTCATGAAGATCAATGGGCACCTATACAAGGTGTGTGTTGATGTCTTGGTTCAATGGTGTATCCCTAATGTTGATCAATTGCATGTTCTCCAAGATACTCATGAGGGTCCTTGTAAAGGCCACTATGCTAGGAGATGCAGGGCCACTAAGATCGTGATGGTAGGATATTATTGGCCAATACTTTTCAAGGATGATCACCAATTTTTTAGCTCTTTTTAACATTGCCAACATCATGGTGGAATGATTGCTTTAATGGGGAAACCCCAATCGTGGATTCCACCACTAGAACTCTTTAATATCTAGGGCATTGACTTAATGGGTCCCATCACACCCATGTCAAATGGAAAGGTGTACATCATAGTTGTTATTAACTATTGTACAAAATGGGAAAAAGAAATATCCATCACTAACTATACATCTTCTACTACTACTTAGTTTGTACAACAAAATGTTATAAATAGGTTTGGTATGCCATGTGCATTAATTTCTGATAATGGAACCTACTTTACAAGCACTACCTTTTAGAATCTCATGCAATGCTTGGGAGTTGAACATAATTAGCAATACATTATCATCCTAAAGCCAATAGAAAAGCTAAGGTTACAAATAGGGAAATCACAAAGATCCTAATGAGAACAGTTAGCAAATATAGGAAGGACTAGAGCATAAAAATCAATGATTCCCTCGAAGCCTATTGCACCACCTAGAAGCTTCCTATAGGCTACTCTCCCTATGAGCTGGTGTATAGAAAATTGTCAACTCTTCCTATTCAATTTGAGCTCTATATACTTTCAATAGATTGTGACCTTGACCTTGAGTTAAGTCTAGCACAAAAAGAAAGATTAATAAATCTCAACCTACTAGATGAAAACTGATTGGTGGTCCTATCATCTAATGAGTTGCATAGGAATTTAACAAAAAATGCCATGACCTTAGAATTAGAAAAGTCAAATTTCAACAAGGAGATAAAGTCCTCTACTAGAACCCCACACACATACCTCAACAAACTAAGTTTTAGATATTGTGAGAAGGGCCTTATATCTTTTATGAAACCTTTCCTTCTAGGGCCATGTTAATCTACAAACTTGAGAGCCCAAACAAAAAATAATAATTCAACGTGCAACAAATCAAACCTTTCCATGAGTATAAGGAAGCCAATTGAAGCAACACCTTAATGGATGGACAACCATGCTCAATTTTTCAAATCTCCTGCTTTCAACTTAGTCATGGGAGAGATGGCCATCCATACTAATCATATAAGTGGCTCCTTAGTTTCTCATCTTTTTATATTTTACACTTTGTTATTTTTACATCTTTTTGCTTTTCTATTGTCTACTATTTTAGACCATTATTTTTTGTTTTATAAGATCATTAGTACATTGTTTTTCTTTAATATTTTATAATTTATGGTATACTCTTCTTTATTATGGTGCAATTTTCTTATTATGTTCTAATAATAATGTGCCTTATTACCAACTGGGTATAATGTGGTTTGCTTGATGTGGGCATGTGCTATCCAGTTATTTAATTATTGGTGTTTAGATTCTAGCTTTGAATTTTGTTACTGATAACTAAGACATGGTTTCTTTTTTATGAAATAGGCAGTGAGTCCAAAACATCCACTGATTTACAAACTAAATGTTTTTCCCTATTTTGGAAGTATGAGGTCCCTTTTCCTTAACTAAAACTTTAATGAACTTGTGACTTGGGTAGTTTTCAAAGTTGGAAAGGATTCAAAGGTTTGAATAGGGTGTGACTTTAAGGGGACTCAATACTCTTTGTACCCTTCTACTTACTTGGGTGCATGAGTGTTTTCATGGATTTCTTACCATTCCATGTTAACCAATAATAGAAATTTAATTAACTCTTTGCATGGTGTGGTTTCCATTTCAAAAACAAAATGATGGGAATTCAAAATGCATCCCTTGAATAAGATAAATGGTCTAAAAGCACTAGTTATGTTACTAGAAATACATGTTACCCATGCTTGAAGATCCCCTCTAACTAAGGCCCTTTCTCACTTTCTGCTTGTCTTTTCTTCTTAAACAAGGAATAGTGGTTGTTCTATGGGAGCACTCTTGTGTCTCAAGGGGGTGGATCAGTCTTAGAGTGGAAATGCAAGGTCATTGAACATGGTTGGTTTTGGTATGGACTAAGGATGGATTTTATCAAGTCATTTAACTACAAAATTCATAAGAGACTTAATGTGACCTTAATTAAGAATTCCATTCCACTTTCTCTTTCATCCATTTATTTTTTCCTTACTTCAGCTCACTATTAGTGTTCATAACGTTGTTTGATGTCTTGGTTTGATGTGTCAAACTTCTAAGGTAGTTTCTTCTGGGTTTTCATAATTAATATTCTGCAACCATTAATCACCCATGACACCCATAGACTCCTTGGTTTGAGGTTATGAAGAGCAGCAAAGGACATGTGCCTACTTTGGGAAGGTCCCACTTACATACATTTTGGTTGGGTTAGTTGAGTTCTTTATCCTTAGACATTCTCATAATCAAATACTATTGTGTGCCCCATCAATGACATCTAATTATTTGCATCTTCATAATGTTTTTTAGTGAAATCCTCCTTTTTTTTGTTGTGAATTCTTTAACCCTCTTCAAGTATTTCATTGCATTTTAGCTTTTTAAAATTTAGTAATGGACCACTTATTCATTTCACCCCAGTTTTTAGTTTTCTCACCAACACTCTTAAGGAATTAATCCACCATAATCTCAACCTAGCCAAGTGTAACTACCAATGAGACAAGGTACCTAAAAGATCTAAGTTACACATTGCACACTAATTTGTGATTTTGTTGTGATTGTGGTTGGAAGCATGAACTAAAGGTGGGACTATCTTCACCATGGAATTAGGAACAGCACCATGTGATGAGGATCCTTCATGATCATGGAATCTTCTCTCTCATTCTTTAGCTGCCAAAGGTGTTAGATGAGAGTTTTAGCTAGGGTGTTCAATTATATTTTCATGAACATCCAATTATGTAAAAGATTGTAAATCCATACACTTGGACACTTAGAATCTATATGTTCCATCTAAGCTAGTTTGCATGTGAGTCAATAATCTCATACCTTCCCAATATTTTGTAAGGAACTTTTTCCTCTTTTTGTTCACTCGAGAACAAGCTTTCATTTAGTCAGAGGGGTATGGTATGATGAACTATTTTATGTCTAGATTTAATATTGAATCCTTGATATCAAATACTTGATATTAAGGGCTCAAAGGTGATGTTGGATATTTATTATCACAAGATATGTGTTGGCCTATAAATATAACACTTGGGCACATGGTTTGGACATATGTTTTATCATAGCATAGGAGAGCTCTTGTAGTTTTTCTTCCCCAAAGTTAGAATATTTTTCCAAGTTCCTATAGCAAGATTCATTGAATGTATAGATCTTTATTTGAGCACTATTGTACCTAAGCATGGCAGTGTGTGTACCAATAAAGACAAGCTTTCTAATAAACCTTACATTGCTTTAGCTAGATTAAATATTTTATTTATGCATTTAATGTTTTATGCAATTTTATTTAATTCTTTCAAGTAATTAAGCTAAATTAAGCTAAGTTAGCTAGGCTAAAGAGCAATTAATTAAGCACATAAGTATGATCACTTTAAGCATGCACATAATGCTTGGTAATCCTAGCAACACTTAATTTTTGGTAACCTAGCAACGTTATATGTGTTTAGGATGTGTGCGGAAAGTGGAACTAGATACTTATGTTAGGATTAGTTAGAGATTAATTAGTTATATTAAATTAGCCATTAAAAATTACTTTATTCATTTATTTTAAGCACCAAGAAGATAAAACATTAAAAATAATAAAAATTAGATGCCTTAGTTGCACTTAACCATACCCTTGCATTTCATAACTGTAACTGGAAAGACATCAATTGTAATGATTAGATTTCACTTCCTAGAACTAGTGTACTTGAAGTCTTAAGGTCTACAGAATTTGACCGGATCATGCATGAATGCTTATGATTCGTATGGTTGAGTGTAAGGGGTACCTCACCACTCATTAGCATATAACAAAATCGATATAATTGTACACCAACATCTCAAGCACAAAGTTATAAGAGATACAATATGACCACATAGGTCACTTTAAAATTTCATAACATAGGTCCAAAAAATACATTGATTGAATCCTTTATTTGTTATACACCATCTAGTCTCTATCACTCTCATCATGCACTCCAGTTTACTATTTGCACCATCACTTAGAAAATCCATCCAAGCCTTCAACAATAATCTACATAAAACACATGTAGGACTAATTAGAATACCTTCATGGTAGAGGAAATCATCTTAGTGCCAATTAGAACAAAGTTGGAAGATGAGGCCCATGGTACAAAGCATACTATTAGATTCCATAGTAGCTTTGATTAACAAATTCATTAATCAAACCATAAGTCATTAACTTATTTGTCAACTAATATCATTACCATTGTCATTAGTGTAATAACCTATCATTAATCCATGATTCTCACTACCTATGATATTCTTGTGAAGTTTACAACATTAGATATTAAAATAACTATAAGGTTGATACTAACTTAAATTAGCCATTAAGGCCTCTTTCTTGAGAACCTTACCCCTTTAGATCACCCTCATGAATGTCCAATAGTTGTATAATTTTTATTACTATTACTATTATTAACCATATAGCTATCCTAATGCTCTATCTTCCCATTATTATCCTTATCAAGATTTGATACTAACTATTTTTTGTAAGTCATGGACCATCCCTAACATCAACTTACTAGCTATTCATGTATTGTCTTCTTACAAATCATGTTAGTTAATGAAACTCTATTGATACTGACTACATGCCTCTAAGTTGTTGGACTAGCTCCAACCTCAACTTTTCTTGATTGATCAACTAATATTAATAAACTAATCATTCCTTCCTAGCTTTTCAATACTTTGAATGCATCCATACATGTCCAAAATGTCTACTAGAAATCATCGTCAAATGTTATCATTTCCACAAAACATCACATACACAAGATTTCATCTCAATGCTTAGTTTCATTATGACCTTAAATTGTAATGTCTAGTAAGACTGCCTCTACCATTGCAGTCAAAAGATGATGATACAAGATGCTAGAAAAGTCAGAAAATAAAAGGAAAAATTATGAAAATGATGAATTATAGTAATAAAAATAATAAAAAATGATTATAGTAATAGAAAAAATTTAATTAATAAGATAATTTCAAAGAGGGTTGAGCTTTAGAAAAAAGTGGTAAAAGTAAGAACATTTCCTCTACCTTGAGAGATCAAGTTGGAGCAATGCTTAGCTAACCAAAAAACCTTCAAGAGATCCACTATGCATAGCCACAAGCAAGATACACACACACACACACACAATTATAATTCCAATAAATGAAAATATTTGGAGCCTAATATGTACTATGCTCATGTAAATTTTATTTTCCATATCGATGTAAAAGTTATTTATTTTCCATGTTGTTGTTAAGTCATATAAGTAGGTCCATGTCTCTATGTCCTTATGTAATATGCCATATGATATAATTTTCTATTTAAAAAATGAAAGAAAAGAAGAAGTCAATGTAAAGTTAAATGTAGGTTCTCCAATGATACATGTCACACATCTCACCCTTGGGACCACCCAAGGCCCTATGTGGTCATTCCTTCTTTGTTGGAGCCACATGAAGTCCATAAGTGACATTCCCACATGAGTTGGAACCACAAGTCTCCTCTCATTATATGGGTTATTTATAGTCATGATTATATTTGGATATGCTCCCAAGCACCTCCTTACTTTTCTATATATTCTATGTATGAGCTATGATCAAACTTGAGGCATTTCAAGCAAACTTCACTTATGTAAGATTGAAGCTTAAAGAAATAGAATAAGTCAAGTATTTTCCTTCATATTTGTGTCTTAATTATCTCATTTAGTTTCATCTATTTCAATTAAATTTCAATTTCTCATTATTTTCATCAATTTCAACCTTATTCCAATTCAATATCATCTCTATTATCAATCAAGAGAAGAAAGAAAAAGATCTTATTTGAATATCAATCTTTGTTGATGTACTTTGTCAATTTCTTGTGGTTATAAGTCCATCAAAAGAAATTTTAGTTGAAGAAGGATTTTCTTGGTGAACCAAATATTCATTGATGTTTAAGAAAGCATGTTTTACTAAAAGTTTAACTTAGCTCTTCAAGTCATGTATGAGGCCTCTAATCTAAGCCATTTTAGGCTTTTTTCACTACTATTCAAACATCCATTTCATCCTCTACCAACCTAGATCAATCAATGCTCTATTCCATCATCTTTTCAAGATTAATTTTAGCACCCAAATTATACCACAATTTGACCACAATTTATGGTATCCTTAAAGATATATCATGACCTCACTAAGAGTCACAGCATTGCAAATAAGGAAAAATATACTATTTTTATAGACCATGAGTTATGGTATTATAGCATGAGTTTGTGGATCAAGAACTTACAAGGGGGTTGAATAAGTTTTCCAATTCACACAACCAAGAAAACCAAAAATGCACACAAATTTACATGGTTCCTCAACTTAGGTATGTCCACACTTAGAGGGTAGAATCCTTACACACCTTTGGAATTTGTTCCTTCAAAAATGTGGCTTAAAGGACACCACAACCTTTACAATATTTGAGCTCTATACTAGAGTGTTTTGTCACTGTGAACACACTTAACCCCACAAGTTCCTAACAAGCTCAATGAAGATGCTTTCGTGCAGGAAGCACATCAACCCTATAACTTACTTTACAAATTCCTTGCAATAAAGCTCTCGATACATACAATGATTCATAACAATTCACAAATGATGAACACCATGAGGAACAAAGCCAATCCACTTGATGGAGATAATGATAAATATTCCAAGATGAATAGTGTTTTCTCCCTAAGAATTCCACTTTGTTTTATAGTGCTTTAGGTTCCAAAAACTCCTTGGAATTTGTGCAATAGCTAGGAAATGGCTAATTAGGATGCCCCATTCGAGGTTGAAATGTCTTCATGTAAACAACTTCTACTTTGATGGGATGTCCCATAGAAAATTAGGATGTCTCCCTTGGGATGTCCCAACAACAATTGGAATGTCTGCTATCAATCTAGGATGTCTGGCCTACAAGTGAAATTTGAACTCTGGACCATTTCTTTGAAATTTTGACATCTTGGTAGACCTTAGAATATCTTCATTTGACTTATGGACTCTATTTTCATCTCAGCTCCTATTTTGTTATTCCATCTCTCATTTCATCATCCTAGTTTAGCTCTTATTTTTTCATCCTTGTTTAGCTCTTATTTTAGCTCACCTCTTGTTCGTTGTCTTAGCTCTTGTTTCAAAGAACTTACTTAATCATCTTATCAAATTTTTCTTTCTTAGCATTGCAAGATTACAACCACATTTCTAGCTTCTCTATTTTCTAAGGTTCTGACATAGCAAAAGGTCAATAGAGTCAACCATAACTTATAGGCATTTTAAAATTTGCAGAGAAGGCTAGAGGCAGAAAGTTTTGAACTTTTTTAACCATGATTTATGATCTCTTTCCATGAGTACCTCATAATTTTTGATCCTAGAGAAATATCATTCCATTTTTCTTTAACCCTTCAAACATACACTGAATCTAGAATGTATGAAGATAATTTATTTGTTAGAAAACAAGAAGACTGGATATCTTTAATTAATTTAAAGAAGATTACAATTACAATAGTTCAACAACCCAAAAATAACATAAATCATTCACACCCTCAACAATATTGCTAAGCATGAGGCTCTACAACTACAAAATGATTGATCTCAATGTAAAACACAATTGCAGTAGATTTCTTGCATAGCACAGAATGAAGATCCAACACCCACAAAGAGCTACAATGGCCAAACATACAAAATTGACTATAGATATGCACTCATACTTATGCAATCTTTCTTCCAAATCTCAAGTACTTAATGCTCATTTCATCTCATGATAAAACATAGAAACACACAATAATATTTATTAAATTCAAGAGAACCTTAGAAAAAACCTTTCCTATGATCAACATGGAGATTCTCAATTATTTTCATTTTTGTTCTTCTCATCTTTTTAGGATATTTCCTAACTTAGAACTACCAACTTAGAACTTTCATCAATTTTATGGGATTTCTATAGGCTTGGTGAGATGTCTCCTTCTAGGGTAAGACATCTCAATAGAGACATATCCTACCTAGGATAGATGTCTCCCCAGAGATGCGTCTAGCCAAGATAAGACATCTCCTTTCTAAACAAGACATCTACCAACCACTTGCGCTATCTCCTATGACATATTATATCTTGGTCCAAACATCTATTTGATCTCCAAGACATCTTCCTAGCTTCTCAAAACCTACAATCGACAACCTGTAAAAATGAAAAGGGGCTAAGAAGAGATGTCCTTATAGTAGCTCTTCTACCCTTCAACAAGTGAACTCAAGTAAACATGGGAATTGGGGGTACAAGTGATGCCCCACTTAACAAGTTTGGTCTCATGAACCCAGACAACATCATCTATAGTTTAATTCTTCCAATGGATTAAATACTCAGGCCTTTCACTCCATGAGTGCTTGAAGCCCATCTAGTCCTTTACTTCCTTTGAATTTATGATATGTTAAACATTCCTTTATAAATTTGGAAACTTCAAATTCCAATCTAGGCCAAAAATAGTACCTACGCATAATCATCAATGTATTATCTTTACCCATATGACTTACCATGCCATGACTATGCTTTTCAACTAAAATTTTTCTTTTAAAATCATAATTGGAAATACCGAACTTCATATTTTTGAATAAAAATTCATCTTGAATATGATAGTTCCTCCATTTTTCTATCATACTAAACAATGATTCTTTGAGGCTTCTCCAAACCTACCGAAAATCACAATCATGTGCATACAAATAAGCAAAATCATTCATACCTTATACTTGAGGCATTCCAAAATTCACCACATGCATCCTAGACAATGCATCAACCATTACATTACCTTTTTCACTCTTGTGCTTGAGTATAAAATTTAACTCATGAAATTGTGCCATCCACTTCATATGTTTAGCACTTAACTTCTTTTGGGAATTGAGGAATTGAAGTGAGTTGTGGTCTATCAGCAAGGTAAACTCATTGGGCAACAAGTAATGCCTCCAATGCTTGATTGCATGAAGAATAGCATATAATGCCTTCTCATATATGCTATATTTCTATCTTGAATCATTCAAATTTTTTGAAAGGAAAGAAATTGACCTACCTTCTTATTAAAGCACTCCTCTAATGAAAAGTTCATTTTCATTCATCTCCACTAAAAAAGCTTTTGGAAATATGGTATTGCAAACATTGGTTCCCTAGTTTTTTTTTCCTTCAATAAGTCAAAGCTTCTTTGGGTCTCATCTCCCTACTTGAAATCTTGATTCTTCTTAAGAAAAGAAAATATAGGCCAACAAATACCATTGAATTTTTTTGTGAATGACCTATAAAAACTTACTAAGCTAAGAAATGATCTTACCTTCCTAACATTTTTAAGGGTTGGCCAATCTCTAATATCCCTTACCTTTGTATCTTCCATCCAAATTTAATTTTTAGAAATCACATGTCCCAAATATGTGATCTCCATTTTGAAGAAATGGCTCTTCTTTACATTGATCACCAAATGTGCTTCCTTCACTTTAACACACACTCTCCTTAAGTGATCCAAGTGCTCCTTCTTATTAGAGCTCTACACCAAAATATCATCAAAGAAGACAATACAAAACTTATAAATAAAATTCTTAAGAACATTATGCATCAACCTCATGAATGTAGCAGGTGCATTTGTTAGTTCAAATAGCATCACAAACCACTTAAAACAATTTAGCTATTTTTTTGAAAGTTACCTTTCATTCATCACCTAGCCTAATCCAAATCTAATGATATCCACTCTTCAAATCAATTTTACTAAAAACATATATATTGGTAAGGATAGAAAAAATATCATTCATTCTTGGAAGAGAAAACTAGTACCTCACTATTATTCTATTCATTGTCTTTGAATCAATGCACATTTTCCATTATTTACTATACTTCATTGGTACAAGTACTACTAGAACTACACAAGGTAAAATGGATTTTCTCATTAAATCATTTGCAAGTAACTCCTTCACTTGCCTTTGTATTTTTCCCTACTAATTTGGTGCCATTTGGTATGCTCTCTCATTTGGAATGGTAGTATCAAGGATGAAGTCAATTTGGTGTTTTACATTTCTCATTAGTGGTCATTCATCTAATTCCCTTTTAAACACCCTAGAAAATTGCTCCTACAAGACTAACACACCTATTGGAAGTTCTACGTATACAACATCATGGTTAGAAGTAATATTTGATACAAACACAAAATTAAAACTATCTTCATCATCTTCCATAATGTATTCCCTCTCTTCAAGAAGAATTAAGAAAGCATTAGGTGAGCTTTATTACCTTACTTCTTTAGCTATCATAAGGATCAACTCATGAATTCCATTAGGTCTTGCTACACTCAATACATTTCTTGATTCATCAAATTAAGCACCATTATCAAATTCCAAGACCTTCCAATAATTACATCAACACAACCAATTAGTAGTACATCACATTTCAAACATCATGGTAACTCCCGATTTTAAATTTCCAGACACATTACTGTCTTATCTCTTTAGACAAGTCTCTTAAAAACCAATGTACCTTGTAGGACCTAGTATGAGGTTTTCTCACTAAACCCAATCTAGTAAATATCCTAGAAGAAATAAAATTTTCTTGGGCTCCCCCATCAACAAAAATATAAATTCATTCCCCAGTAAGCAAATATTTAGGCCCAATCCAAAATAATAATTTTATTGTTGGATAATCTCCTCTATTTAAATTTCTCATAAATGCATAAGAATTGAATTCATAAACTTCCCCAATTTTAGGACCATTAGGATTACCTCTCTGTAGAGCTTGGTTGGATGTCTCCTCTACTTTCATGGTTTGTACATCCTTACCCTTGGTTTTCTTGTGAAGTGGACATTTCCATTGCTTGTATCCCCATTTTTCACATTTAAAGCTCAAAATCTTGGATGAGTTGCTATCTTGATCCTTGCCTCTCTTACCTTGGTCCTTCTTTGCTTTTTCCTTCTCATCACTCTCATCTTGCTTCTTATCATGGTTGTCATCCTATCTTTAAATCTTGACTTGGATCCCTTCACTAATTTGGATCCCATATCCTTCCCCTTATGAGCTTGTTGGCCTCCTATTTCCAAATTCATTGAGTTTCTTTTTTGACTTGAGTGCAAATCATAAGCCTCATCAAGAGTTTGTGATTTATAGAATAACAACTCCTATTGATACAACATTTTGAGACCTCCAAGAAAGATTGAAGCTTATTCATATTGCTCCTAGTTTATATAAGATTGATGGAATAGTTCATAAACTTTGATGTAAAACTCCTTAACATGTTTGTCATTTTGTCAAAGGAATTTCAATTTCATGATTGTCTTTTGCCTCTTTTGAGACTGTTCAAATTTTCTTCTAAACATATATTTCATTAGATTCTAATCTTTAATAGGTTGAAAATTTTTCCTCTCATAGCTTTAGGACTCATTTTTCCACCAAGTAAAAGTCATACCTTTGAATTTGGATTCAACAATACATACCCTTAATTGATTTGGTACTTCTTCCAATTCAAAATGCTTGTTAGGTACCTTCAGCCAACTTGCAAAAGCATTGGTGTTATCTACACTATTAAAAGTATTCAATACCACATATGGGATTTTAGCAACATTTTAGAATGCTCTAGCAAGCCTTGCTTCATCTTTAATATCAAGCTTGTCGTGAGAAGAAGTAGATGTAGGTGATGGAAATCTTGTGATTGTGACATAGATTTGGATATTCTCCCACTATAATCCTAGGTTTCTAGATTCCCACACTCGCATAGTTGGAATTTGTTTCCTTCTCATATAATCTCCCTCCACTAGGTTGAGAAACTTCTTTGTCATCATTTGAACATGAATGCTCATCATCACCATGAGTCTAAATATGGCTGGGACCTACATTTCTATGTACCTTGGTCCTAACCCTATCTAATCATGCAACCATAAATTGAGAGGCATATTCCATTGTCTTCATGTCTCTATTTAGAACTTGAACCTATTTCTTCTTAGGAGTTATATGAAATTGATATAAAAATACCTCAACCAAATTCCAAAGAATAATCAACCTATCTCTCTAAAACTAATCATTGGAGCAAGGTCACACCGAATCTAAAATGTATAAAGATAATTTATTTGCTAGAAAATAAGGAAACTATCTTTAATTAACCCAAAGAAAATTACAATTATAGTTATTCCACATCGCATAAGCATCATAAATCACTCACACCCTCAATGATATTGCAAAGGATGAGGCTCTAAAACCACACAAATATTGACCTCAATATAAGGCATAATCACACTAGATCATTTTCATAACATAGGACTAAGATCCAACACCTATAAAGAGCTACAATGGTCAAACGCATATAATTGACCAAAGAGGTGCACACACACTCATGAAATCTCTCTTCCAACTCTTAGATGGTCAACACTCATCTCATCTCATGAAAAAACATGAAAACAAAAACCAATATTTATGAAATTTAAGATAAGAACCCTAGGAAAACTTTCCCCATGACCAACTTCAGGATTCTCAACTATTTTCATCATTGTTTTCATCTATTTTTTGGCTATTTTCTAACTTGGAACTACTAACTAAAATCTTTCCTTAGTTGTATAGGACATCTACATGCTTAACAATATGTCTCTTTATAACTCAAGCTCTCAAATGAGGTGTCTCTTGGCAAGGAAAGGCATATCCTATTGGGATGAGACCTCTTCTTCTAAGGCAAGACATCTCCTACCTAGGAGAGACATCTCCCTAGAGATATCTCTAGCATGAAGAATTTATCCTTTGTAAACAAGATGTCTCCCAACCATTGTAGATGTCTCTAATGACATCTTAGCTCTTGCTCCAAACATCTCTCATCTTCAAGACATATTTCTAATTTCCCAAAACTTGTATTTAACCACCTATAGGTATGAAAAAGGGGCTTAGAATAACTGTTCCTACACCTAGTGATAATATTTTCCTTATTAAAAGTAATGAAACTAAATTAAGGGCACATAAAAAACATCACTTACTTGAATGATATGGTCATCATGAAGAGTGAGGGTTTATTTTCCAACTCCAATTTTAATGGAGGATGAATAACTTGCTTTGCCTCCATCAACTTGCTTGCATTTTTCATGGACTAATGTGTTACTAATGAAAGCATAATCATCTTGTACTTTTAGTGTGTCTTTGTTAAGAGAAAGGGTTAGAAAGCCTATGTTTTACTAACAATGCTCCTTAAGGTTTCCATACTTCTTACACCTAGGATATCACTTGCCTTCTTTGATTTTGATTTTATTCTTGACTTTTTCCTTATTGAGATGCTACTCTTCCACCTCTTTAAAAGCCTCTTCCTTTTCCTTTTCTTTAGGAAGAGTTATTTACAAACTAATTTTATTGGGATGTTGGTGACTTTGAAACTTATTTTGTCCCCATCTTTCTTTGCTTATTCTCTTGCCTCCTCTTCCTCTTTGGGGTTCATAAGAGTAGAAGGCTTGGTTTGTCTTTTTTTTTCTTTTTTTTGTTTGTGTACTTTAGCTCATCATGGGCTCTCATATGAAAGAGAAGCTCATCAATGGTTAGGATTTTGAGATTTCTTATGATAATGAGGATCAAAATAGTATGCTTGTATTTGGAATGATTGAAGAGGATTTGGATGATATTTTGAACTCTTTTTTCTTCACTATAACCAACTTAAAATGCATCTAAGTCCCTAGTGATATTGTACATTCTCTCAAAAAAGGAATTAAGGGACTTACCTCCTATCATGTACACATTCTCAAATTAAATCTTTATCTTCAATTACTTCAATTACATTAGCTCACTTACCCCATGATATTCTTACACACGTGTGTCCCAATAGGTCTTAGCATCTCCCTTGTTGATTATCTTAGCCCTAATGCTCTTACCCAAAGAGCTATACTTGATCATCTTGGCTAATACATTCTTCTTCTTATTTTTATTTTGCTTCATCACATGATCTTGGAAGATGAAAGAGATATCAACCTCATTGAAGAAATTATCAAATAGTTTTAGGCATTCAATAAGCTTAAACAAGCTCCTCATCAACATGCTCTAATAGGTGAAATATTTTTTCCATCAAAGATGATGAAGCACTTGGGCACTTCTTTTGAAATCCTTTGACCTTAAAAATAATCTCAAATACCAAAAGTTGGAGGTGGTAGTAGAATAAGATTTCTTTTTTCTCAGCACAAAAATTACTTGAAAAATCAGCCATGACTAAGATTATGAGTGGTGTTTTACTTGCAGTATTATAGACCATGGCTCGTGGTATACTCATGGTCTAGGATCATGAGTTGTGGTTTGGCTGGGATATCTCTAGGAGCAAAGAACATGATCATCCCATTTTTCTTTAATCCTTTGAACACATATGAATTGAGAATAGATGAAGATAATTTATTTGCTAGAAAATAAGAAAACTATCTATCTTTAATTAATTCAAAGTTGATTACAATTATAGTTGTTCCACATTCCACAAACATCACAAATCACTTACACCATTAGCATTATTGTAGAGAATGAGGTTGTATAGCCACACAACAACTAATCCCAATGTAAGACACAATTATAATAGATCTCTTTCATTCAAATTGAGAAAGTTGGAGAATATACCCTTACTCTTCATGATGACCATATCATTTAAGTAAGTGATGTTTTCTATGCATCCTTAATTCTGACAATATTTGTAGTCTAAGGTATGCTTTCCTTATGTCAATTATATTTTCCATATCATTTTAAGAGTAATATTTTTTTCATGTTGTTAAGTCATTATTGTGGTAGGATTGGGAACAATTCCTACCACAAGGAACAACTTTTTAATCAAATTTATTTTTGGCAGTTTCTAGTCTTTGATACTGCCAAGGCACAGATACCCTCAAATAGCCTTTGTTGGTAAAACTACGCTAATTTGGTTAAGTATTTATGAAAGTAAAAAGATTTCTCAATGATAATCTATTAAGAAATCTAAAATATAGAGTATATTCAAAGGTTATATTTAGTATAATTGTATTACCTCTTCTAGCTTTCTCTTAGCTAAACTAAATAAAATGAATAACATTCCCCATAAGCCTAGTCTTAAATATTGCATGTCACATACATAAATGAATGAAAGGTTTTATGAAAGATGTTGATCTCCAACTCTGAACAATTTTCTAGTTAACTTTCTAAAGAAAAATGATAAAATATTTGCTAAAAAAAGTAGGAAATTAAGGAAAATGATTATTCATAAACCTCAGAATTTTTTGAAGATCTCATTACTTCTATGCTAAATTGATTAAGAACTAGCACTTGTAAAAGTATCCCATTTAATCAGTATAGAAAAAACAAGCTAAACCTTAGTTAATCAGAGAATATAGCCTATTCCAAAATTAACAATCATTCTTATGTATCCATCTAATATTAAGCTACACATAATAGGAAAGATATTAAAACAAGAATGCTAAGAGATAAAAGCTAAAAGAGATAATGGAAACTATTTAAAACTCAATTAGAAATAGTCTTTACAAGCTTTTCTTTCTTTTTGCCCTAAAAAGTTCCTCCTCCCTTCCCCAAGTTTCCCATTACCAATTTGCTCTGAGCTTTTTATATTAGCTTTAGGTAGTTATAATAGTTATAGAATTTAAGGTTACAATCTCCTTGCATTTTCTTCATATAACTACAATCCATTAGCTAACTCCTCAATTTCTTGGTATATCTTCTTCATTCATTGAACTTTGAGTCCTTTTATTACTAGCTATTGGGATAGTTTCCAATGATTAATAAGAATCTTGATAGCTTAATTTATTGAATTGATCTCAGTGCTATCAAGCTTCTAAATAACTTCTTCAACACCAATCTTCCCCAATCCTAACTCTATTATTGAGTTATTTATTTTCATCAAGGTAGTCCCTACACCAGTACAAGCTTGTTCATACTCTAACTTCTTTTTGACCATTTCACACATGATTCCTATAACTAACATCATCAAAATATCAAGGAAACCTTGCTTGTATTGGGACAACTCCTCTTTTTTGGTCATGGCCATCTCATATAATTCATGAATCCTTCCTTCAATTTGTGCAAACATGACTTGTTTTTCTCTCACATTCATGATTTCCTTCCCTCTCTCTCTCTCATTCATTACTTATCATATTCTATCTTAGTAATTACCTCCTTGAAGCTTGATAAAGTAAGATGAGAATAATCTGGAGCCTTTTCCTTTTTGGCTTATTCTAATTTTGAGCTCATGAAAACCAATCTATCCTCTAGCTGCTTATTTTTATAATCCTTATTTTCTAGTGATTCTTTGATAGTGATCCTTAATATCAAATTCTTACTTTCTCCTTTTAGCCACTTGACTTCTTGTAATTTTGACACTTCATGTTCATTCTACAAGAAGAATTCCTTGAGCTTTGCTATCTAGCTATTGGCTATTTGTTCCATGTCCTTGATCAATATAGCTATGGAGTCAAACATATCTTGATGAGAAATTACGAGATTATATTTTTCCATTTGTTGATCATCTTCATTATACTAGAAGATGATGCAACCTTCTTTTTCTTTAATCTTAAAAACTTGAGCTACTTCTTTCATCAGACATCTTGATAGGAAAGTGACGGTTTGCCCTTCTTCTATTTTTGTTGTTGCTCTTGTTGTTTTTATAGCTTCATTATGTTTTTTTATTCCATAATTTTTTCTTATTGCTGCACTTTTAACTTTTTTCCTATAGCTTCTGTTTCTATAACTTTTCACTCATCCTAATTCTTTCTTTTCTAGCTACCTTAATCCTCGCATATTCTGTTTCACTAAGTAAGAACCTTTCATCAAGCATAGATTCTTCTAGGTTTAACAACTTCCAAGAAAAATATTTTTTCTATAATAATGCCAAATGTTCATTGGAAAAATATCTTGCCAAAGGATGAACCTTTCTATCCATTCATCTACATACTACAACCTTTGGTTGATCGTAGGTGAAGGATGAGATTTTTGCTAACAAGCTTCTTTTGAGTTGTTTTGAAGCTTGATCCTTGGCTTGATTTACTTCTTTGTTAGTAACTCTTATATATACTACATCTATTTCATCAACTTGATGAACCTTTCTTGTCCTTGTGGTTGAATATATCCTCTTTGAAGCTTCTGAAAAATCACATTGCTCCTTATCTCATGATTTCCTTGATATGTCCCATATTGTTAAATTCCCAAAAATCGAACTTTATAGCAAATACCTATATGTGATTGTAGTTATGTCTTAAGGGACTTTCCTCCATTTATCTCCTAGCTTTTGTAGTGCTAAATAAAGGGCCAAAAATCTAGGAAGTTTGAAAGCTTTTCCCTCAAAAGCGGCTATCAGAATCTAGGTGTATCTAGCATGCAATAAAACTGCTCTGTTGCATTTCCCTTTTTTCCTCATTAATAACTTGTTGATCAACTCTTAGTGGGAAGACTCATAAAATGAATTTAATCAAATAGGAGTAGGTAAAATTCATAAAAAATTCTAAAGTTTAAGATTTGAAATAGCTTGTCTAGTAAATAAGTAAGAAGAAATCATAGCATTGGTCTTTAAGATAGGCTCTTCTCTGTGAAGCATAACCAACAAAAATCAATGCTACTCTTTTTGGCTTAGGAAATTTTC
Source organism: Gnetum montanum (assembly GCA_015680685.1). Lineage (NCBI taxonomy): Eukaryota > Viridiplantae > Streptophyta > Gnetopsida > Gnetales > Gnetaceae > Gnetum > Gnetum montanum. The sequence continues at coordinate 780,953 of MNCI01002098.1, read as the reverse complement.
TTAGCAAATAATCCATTACAAGTGAACTCAAACTTGAGTCCCCTATTTATGAACTTTAGCTATACTATCTTATAGCATACCATTCATATACTATAATAAGAAGAAATGCCTTTTATTTTTAGGGCTACCTAGGTCCAAACATGAAAATCTAAAATTGAATTTATTTCTTAGATAAAATAAATTTAATGCTAAAATAGAAATCCTATGTGGGAACCTATGTTTTTAATCCTTCAAGATGACATTCTAATATCCCTAAGCTTTTACCAAATTAGCCAAGGAAAGCTTAATACTCTTTCTAGTATTAGGGTGAGCCCAAAATTTTCTACTGAGTACATCTTCATTATATTACCAAGCTTTTACCTCTAGAATGTCTACTTCTATGAGGCCATAGAGTTTGTAGGCCTTCGTAAATTTGATGTCAATATATCTCTTTATATTTCCCATAAAACAAAGCTTATCCCTTTCATATATAATTTCCAATTAGCTAGTTCAGGACATCCCTAATAATGTTTGATCTTGGCTTGAAACCTAGCTTTTGATGGCCTATCTTTTTGCAAATATCTTACGAATATTTCATTATTTTAGCCACTTTTAGCCCTACCTTTTCCACTAATTTGTGGTCTTCATTAAAACTGAAAAGGTTTCTCTCTTTTGCATTTAATTTAATCTAAATGATGTTAATCCACTACTAGAATTGGTAAATAGTCAAATTAAATTTCTACAAATATTTAGAGAAAACATAAATGTCCATATCTTGAAACTTTTGGGGTGCTTCTCTTTCTCCTTGTGATACATGGTTGTTTGAATGTAGAAAATAGAGACTTCAGAGATATCTCCCTTTACTTCAATATTAGCTCTGCTTCGTTTACAATTTTGTTTCAACTCTAAGCTCTATCTGCTAATGGTTTTGTATTCAAAATCTATTGAAATCCTTTGTATTAATACCCAAAGCTCTATTCTTAAATTTACTCACTTGGGAAAAACTATTCATTTTGTCATTTGACATTTGTCTCAAGCTTTAATTGTTTTGAGCTACCTCATTTAAGGCTTAAATATTCAATATTCATTCTATTGTCAACTTGTGGAGCCTTTATTCATAGAGCTAACTTAAAATGAGGCTTATAGAATTAATTTAGGGCTTTTTTGTAGAATAGTTTCCTCACTTTATAAAATTTCTCTCCAAAGGAGCTGATGAAGGATGAATTATGAAGCTAATGCATAGAGTCACTTTTTAATTCTATCAATTTTCTTTCATCTTGGGCTTACGTGGCTGTAGATCTCCTTTTAAAATTTCCTAAGCTAAATTAAAGTTTAAAAATATCATGTGTAAAATTATATATTATGAACTTCATGCTTGGGATTTAGTGTTTACATGACTTATAAAACCAATATGGATCTTACTTGTAAAACTAATTTTTGGTTTCATGAAAATGCCTTATGAAAGGAACCAACATGGAAAAACTTAAAAATGGATTCTTCATATAGTTGAAGTTTAGTTCTATGAACCTTCTTTATTGAATAGCTTATGTGTTATGGCCTCTTCAATATTTTTCATGAGTCCTTTCAAAGTTGACATGAAAGAGTTAAAAGATGAGTTTCTTGTAGAACCACTTCTTGGTTTTATGAACAAAACTCTCCATGTATTTTACTAGTGATGTGGCTATGAAGACATAATGCCTCTTCAAATCTTCTAATATCTTATGGCTATGGATCATTTTTTAGTTCTGATTTTTAAACTTTACGAAAAACATCTTTACCTCTAACGCTTACATGGTGGAACCATAGATAATCTTTTTATGCAAAGAAAGATTTTAGTTCTACAAATTATGCTCATTTATTAAAAGCTAACATGGTAGATGAAGATCTGTTCAACTAACATGGCTTGTAGAAAAAAAAATTCTTTGCTTAGTAAATCCATATTTTGGTTCTATGAACATGCACTAACTAGGAAACTTATCTGGTATGGATTCTTTATGGAATCACTTTAAAGCTCTACAAACCTTCTCTTGCAAGAAAAAATGGAAAAGTGAATTTTACCGAAATACTTTTTTAATTCTACAAGTCTTTGTCACATTAATAAACATAATGTAGTAGAACCAAAAAGGGTTCTTCTTAAAGAGCCATTTTGTAGAACTACTTTATAGCTCTACAAATCCTCTACAATAAGCTAAAGCTAATGTGGTAGAGCCATTTTTGAGAGCTATTTTGTAGAACTATATTTTGGCTCTACGAAAGGCTTAACCCAAAAATTCCTACTTGGCTACATAGAATTATTTTCAACTTTACTTGTATAGCTAGTTTTTCAATCTACAAACCTTTCACAAATGAAATCCACATGTCATATGATATTTACATACAAAACTAATTCTTCTTTTTTCTTTTACTTAGATGCTGAAAATATAATCTAAGTAAAACCATCTTGTAAGGCTAATTCTTGGTTGTACAAGCTTTCTTTACATGCTAACATGGGCAAATGATGAGGTAGCTCATAGTATAATTCTAGCTTTTATTTGTAGAATTGCATCTTGGTTCTATAAATCCACCTTACTAAATAGCTCATGTGGAAAAAGTGAAAATGAGTGTTTTATGCCACTATTTAGTTCTTTATTCTTAGAGCCACTTCATAGAATCACTTTTTGGTTCTACAAACCTAATTTTCATAAAAGTTGACATGACAAGATTACTTTAAAGATGCTTTCTAAAACCAGTTTTCTTAGTTCTACAAAAAAGTTGGCTTTTCAAAAGCTAACATGGTAGAATGAGTTTGAAAACTTTCTATGAAGCTAAATTTTTGTTCCATGTATGATATTTTTTCACATCCATTAACGAATGGTGATGTGGCTTGTAGAATCTCTTATTTGCTCCATAAGCTATCTATCATAAGACAAAGCCTATTTGGAATAGTAATTTTGTAGAGCTAATTTTTGGTTTAATGAGCTTTCTCTTTATGCTAACAAGGTGAGGTAGATTCGCTTAGCTGACATGGCTTGTAGAACCATTTTTTCTTCGCTTAGTATATCCATATTTTAGTTCTACAAACACACACTACCTAGGAAGCTTACATGGCAAAGATTCTTTATAGAACCATGTTTTAACTCTATGAATGTAATGCCACACAATGAAAGCCAACATGGTAGAACCATTTCTGAGGTTGCCTATAGAATAGTATTTTAGCTTTACAAAAGATGCTCTCTCTTTGAAGCTTACATAGTAGATGATGATGTGGTTCACAGAATCACTTTGTAGAGGTGATGTTTGTTCTACGAACTTACTCTTCAAAAATGTGGACATGGCAGAGCTAATTTTCCCATCTCAACTCATAAAACTAGTTCATAAAGAAAAGTCCTATTCTACACAAAATTTTGTAGAGTCATTTATGTGAAAACCATTTGTTCTATGAACTTTTCTTTATGCAAAACATTTTTGTAGAATAGGATTTTGCTTTATAACCTAGTTTTATGAGCTAACATGGAAAAATCAAAAATGGTTTTTTCTTGTAGAGTCATTTTGTAAAACTACTTTTTGGCCTTATGAATCCTTTATCATAGGCTAAATTTGATGTCATAGGGTCATTAATCATATCTTTAAATAGAGCCATTTTCCAAGCTTGCAACCTTCCTACCTTAGTAGAGCTAATTTTCCATATCAATTTTCCACACTCTTTGTAGAACCAATGTCCTTCTATACGAGTTGATGTGTTAACATACTTTAACCCTTTTTGGATTTAAGTTGAGCCCCTTTTCTTGAAATAAGGGTTTCCCTTAGTGCTCAACTATTTTTTCCATTGCCTATTATAATGAAACAAATTTATAAGCTTTATGATTCTATTCTTTGATGAGCTTGATTTAGGTTATATATAGGAAAATATGCCATTGGCCAATAAGCTCTCTTCTTGTTGCATAAGTTAGTTAATCTACATAATGCCTTACTTAATTTGAGAACCCTAACTCTTTAATTTTATGAACAACAAATCATGAAAATTTAAGAGGATTTGTTTTTATCTCATAAATTTTGATCATTTAAAATTGCATTGTATCTTTGTTAAGATTTTTTCAAAATGTCTCGTTTGGGACTTGTCTTATAAAAAAATATGATGCATGAAACCCTAGCTCATTCTTTTAGTAAGATCTAAAGTAAAAGTTAACCTCTACTTCATTAATGGCTAAAATATTACCATAGATCACAATCTCAAGAGAAGGTTTTGAGCTTAAAATAATCTTATTTTTGTAAATATTTTCTTTGAATATTTTACTTCTATATATGGCTTTCCTTCTTTTAATGGTAACATGAAAGGAATTGATTCTATCATCATAATTTAAAATTACTCTATGAAAATGGCTTATTGTTGCAACAATAGTCATGTAAGTGGGTCCATGTCTTCATGTAATGTGTCATATGATATAATTTTACATTTAAAGAAAAGAAGTAAAGAAAAGTTAAAGTGATGTCAAATTTGAATCCTCTAATGCCACATGTCATGTATCTCATCCTTGGGACCACCCAAGGTTCCATGTGATCATTCCCCCTTTCTGGAACCATATGAAGTTCATAGGTGGCATTCTCACATGAGTTGGAATCACAATTCTCTTATTCTTGCGATTTAGTAGATGATTTGGTGGGTTATTTATAACCATGATTAAATTTGAGTATGTTCTTACATACCATCTCATATTTTTATTTAATTAATGTATGGGCTTTCCTCAAACATAAGGAATTTCAAGTAATCTCCATTGATGTATGATTAAAACTTGAGGTAATATAAGTGAAGTTCTTGCCTCCATATCATTATCTCAATTCTTTCATTTATTTCAATTACATTTTAATTTTTCATTATTTTCATTAATTTCAACATTGGTTCAATTCAATATCATATGTACTATCAATCAAGAGAAGAAATAAAAGGAAGATCTTATATGTAGATCAATCTCTATTATTTTATTTGGTCTATTCATTGTGGTTGTAGGTTTGAAAGAAATATTAAGTTGAATAAAGGGTGTGTTGGCCAACCAAGAAGTCATTAAACATTAAAAAGTAAGTTTTGCTAAAATTTTTGTTTTAGCTCTTATGTGATTAGAAGGCCTCCAAATATCAACAATTTTCGATTTTTGCTGTTTTTACTTGATCATCCATTCCATTCTTCTACAATTAATCTCATTTGGTGCTATGTTTTAGCATCTTTTCAAGGTCAATTTTAGTGTCCCTATTATACCATGAGTTTACCGTAACTTATGGTATCCTTAGAGATACACCATGATCTCACCATAACTTGAAGTATTGTAGGAAAGAAAAAAATTCATTTTTTCTCCAGACCATGACTTCACTAAGAGTTATGTTATTTTAACATAAGTTAATCATAACTCATGGTCATGTCAAGAGGACAAAGAAGGCTAGAGGTAGAAAGTTATCATTTTTTTGACAACCATGATCTAATCCTGACTTATGGTTAGGCTAACCATGATCATACTATAACTCATGGTCTCTTGACCATGAACGCTCCATGATCCATGATCCTTTTCTATGGCTTTCAAACATATCATGACTAAACCATAACTCTTGGTCTTAGACCATAACCAAACCATGACTTGATTGGAACCCATGATCTTCAATACCATGAGATAACACCACTCATGATTAATTTTTTGGCCAATTTGAAGTTGTCAAAAGAGTGATAGAGAGGAAAAAGAGGATCTTATTCCTCTACCATGTTTAATAGATTCATCATGATGTTAATGGTAATAATGTTATCATAATACATTATAATACTATATTGACTTTGCCTATAATCTTTTAATGCTTGATTCATCCACATAAGTTGGGCACCATAACTCCATATAGCAATATAGTCAACTTCAGTAGTAGAAATAGAGTTTGAGCGTTACCTCTTACTAATCTAGCCAATACAAAAATGACTTGAGAAAAAGAAAATCCTCTAGCTATTTTTTAATCACCCACTGATCCTACCCAATTTTCATTAATATACCCCATAAGTTTAAAATATGTATCCATTGGAAACTAAAGGTTATGTTGTGTACTATCTTTAAGGTATTAAAAAAATACATTTTGAAATAAATAAATGAGACTTCTAAGGATTATAATAATAATGAGCACAAATACATATACTAAGCATGATATCTCATCTACTACTTGTAAGATAGATGAACTAACAATCATACCTCTATATAGTTTTTTATCTACATCTTTATCTTTTACATTTTTAGATAGTTTGATCTCAAATCTCATGAGAGTATCAACTTCTTTGCAATTTTTTTTATCATTTTATTAGCATATTTTTGTTGTGAAATTAATATCCCATTGAGTTTTTGAGAAATTTAGAGTTCCAGAAAGAAAGTAAGTTCACCAACTATTTGAGAAGATTGAGCTAAGTCTACATGGAATAGTTTAAGAGGCATCAATGTAGAAGGTTTGTCATAGCCTATTCATATTGATGAGTTTGTATCTAAGTTTATACTATTACTTGGTTTTTTATCTTATCCCATCATGATCTTTATGGTTTTACTTCCATTTTTGAATCTTTTAAGAAATCTTTATGTGTCTTCAATTTATTTTCCTTGTTCATTAACATGCTTACCTTGCTCCTCAAGGATGGTTTGGGCTTTGACTAGATCTTTAATAGGAACTTTAATTTCAATCTCCTTAATAATCAAATCATCTTGAGTTTTCTTCACAGCTAATTCTAAGATTTTTCATTAATTTTAATTAATTTTAAATTATTTTTTGTGATTTAGGATTAATGTCTTAAGCCTCCATTTTGAACTCTTGCTCATGAAGTTTGCTCTTAATCTTTTTGCAAATTTTTTTAGCCTTTAAAAAGTATCTAGTAAAGCTGTGTACCTTTCTTTATCATTAATATCTTCATCTTGCAGATCCTCTTACATGGGCTACCCATCTCCTTCAAGTGTCATCATTAAGACAAATTTTCATTCCTTTGTGAATCCTTCCCCTAAAGGTTTTTTTTTATCTTCATCATCCCAAGAGCACCTTTTTTCATATGGTGATCCTTTCCTCGTTTTTTTTTGTTTGGACATTATATGATAAACATGTCTAAGTCCTTCATAGTAATAGCATTGAATCCTTGTTTTTATTTTTTATTCTTTCATTTTATTTCTTGTACTTTTTCTTAGAGAATTTTCTCTAAGAGTTTTGCCAAATTGGTTTGTGTGAAGAGCTTATTCTTCATTTCTCAATTCATCATTTGATTCATTTTGATCATCTTAACTACTTCTAAGGAAAAGACTCCTTTCTTCTCTTTTTGACATCAATCTTTATCATGAAATGTCATTTCATGAGCAATCATATTTCCTTATAGCTCATTAAGTTTTATGGTACCTATATCTCTTTCTTAATACATGGGTGTGACTTTTGAGTGAAATATTTTAGGGAGAGTCCTAAAAATCTTCCTTATAATTAAAAATTTTTCAATGGAATCATAAATATTTTTAAGCTTATTTCTTGGTTTAATTAGTCTGAAAAATATTCTTTGATGGTCTCCTCTTTTATTTTAATATTCTTGAAAAATTATTAAAGAATCTAAATTTTAGTAATCTTAACTAATAGGGGTCTCACTATTTTTAAACTAATGGGATATATCATACAAATTGTAGTGTGATCTACTCATAATCTTCGAAGATAATCTTGAGCAGATTTACCAAGAACACTCATGTATATTGTTGTGTTCAAGAAATATAAAAGATATTATAATACATGTGAGAAAATTAAAACCTATGTTGCCATATTGAGAGATAGAGAATATATTTATATTTTTTATATTTTATAATTTTCATGTATTTTATCTCTATAAGAAACAAGTAATAAATACATATGCATTACAATCACACCTCGAGATAGGGGTAATGCTTGTGTTGAAATCCCTCTTGGGAATAGGTGCAACACCACACTAAAAATGCAATAAATATGGCTTTTAGTGATAACCTCAATGACCCAACACCATGTCATACAATTATGATGAAATAAGAAAAAAACATGAGCTTTATTCATCATGTAAGCACTAGACTCTGCATCAACCAAACAATTTCAGACTATGTAAGCAAGGTAGCTCTCTAATAGGGCCTAGCCATACTTATAAAAGCAATGACTCAAAACACACATAAGATAAGGAAAGGAATCAACTTACCCAATGGAGGAAGATCTCTTTTTATAAACTAGAGAGAAAAAATTGAAATGAAATCCAAATTATCACAAAGTTACATGTGAGAGCTCATCTTGAGTATTTATAGTTTTTTCAATGTAATTGTTGAGGTTTGTCACTATCCATCAACATAGCCCAAGCTAATCGAATTACACTTTCAGCACTTAGGCCTAAACTTTGGTAAGTAAGGGTTGCATTAGCATAGGGAAGTTAGTGCACCTCCCTTACTACGATTTCAATAATTATTTTCAAATGAGCCTAGAACTCAATGGAACACACCAAAAGAACTAAAAGACATTTGGATAAAGCCAAAATCATCCTAAGGAGCTTAAAATCATGCACACAATCCAAAAATATGATACAAAAAGCAAGGGAGCATACTTGAGATACATAAACCATAACCAAACATGTTAGACTATAAATAAAGGCACATGATAGACTTCCCAAATCCATGGATTACAATCGACTTACAAATTTCCACTAAACGTCTTATCATTGATTCTGTTGGACCCTGTATGTATTATTTTATAGTAGTTCTAAATCTACTTAGACATAGTGTAATAAGCAATCTTAGTATATTCTTTCATGGATAGAGAACAATAAAGAGCATTCATAGCCTTCACATTGGCTACATGAGCTTTCTTTTCATAATCAAATTACTTTAATTGATTTTTCATATTTGTGATGTCAAAAATGATTTTAGTTTAACCTAAATAATCATTTTCTAGTAATGGCCAAATATCAAAAATTATTGATTGCAAAAATATGTCCATGGAGTTTATTAATAGCTATAATTATTTCTATTAAAATAATGAGGCTTATGAAGGTATAAAAATCATTGCTATTCATCTAAGTTAGCTCTCAAAGACTTTACCCCTTTTAAAAGAAAGACCAATTTCTAATACTACTTATAGATCCATTGTACCCTAGACGGAATGAATAAGATGTAATAAAAACTAACTTTAAAATTTTAGCACTTGATATACCAAATCTTATTAGATCTTTTAATTTTCTATTTAGGTAAGTATAAATTAAATCTAGATCTAGTGTATGCATCAATGAGAAATGTAGCAAACAAAAAAGAAAGAAAGATAGTGAACATACTAGATTTATAATGGTTCAACTTGGGCTTCATTCATTTGAAGGGATACATCAGTCTTCATCAACTTTCCTAATTCTCTTATCTTTACATATTTACGTTGGAAAAACATTGAATGGATTTTATTGTTGATCCAAAAACCAAGAGAAAATAATTGAATGATGGTTTGAATGTAAGGAAAATAAAGATCTCATATAGATTTAGTTTCATTCATGATCAAACACGTAACATAATAAGAATGAAGGAAGAAAAAAGAAAGAAACCTCATAAAAAGTCTCTTAATGGATTGAATATGCAACTTAGATCTTCATCATTAATAGGGCCTCTAGTTCTTCTTCTTTTGAAATCTTCATCTAGCTTGCTAATTAAGGCTAGAGCATGAGATTTGCTTTATATACTAGTTGATCTAATAACTACATTTTTTGTATAATCTCCTAGTGATCTAGTTGACTACATAAATCTAGTTGATCACATTAATATGTGATCTAAAAAATGCAAATCTCAAGGCATCTACTTTGCCTAGACATTGGTTTGGATTCTCCATTTCCCCATGTTTTAGTTGATCAAACTAGTTTTGAAGCCTACTCTTAATAAATTCATCCTAACTAAAAGTCATTACAAACTTACATCAAGTCAATCACATCTAATGAATCAACCATAACTAAAATTAGATTAAGAAAATTTTAAAGTCTAAAGTATTGAAAATTTTGAAGCCTAAAACATCATTAGGTCAACCTCAACACTAGTATATAATAAGCATGAAACTTAAAGAACTTTATTGAGTGAAGCAATAGTAAAGAATGAGACTGATCAAGAAAAATAGAGGTAACTAAATATTACCTTTTCAAAGCTAGTTCATCCAACATGTTATTCATATTAATCCTTTTGATGCAGCTTGTTTTTTATATCTAAATAAAAAATGTGTAATATTTGTGATTTAAATCATTCTTCTAGAGCCAACAATATTTTTTCTTCATTGTTGGACATGATAGTTTTAATGTTTCAATCACATTCTTCTTGTTCATTATAATTTTTTTCTAGATCATTTTGGTGCCTTCTTTCTATTTTGTTTTATGACTTATAATCTCTATTCTAGTATCTTTCCTAAATTCTCCTTAAGTTTCTTTCTAAATTCATCTTCACATGCTTCCATTCTTTCTTCTTAGAGATTTCAGATGATGAAAATTCATTTAAAAATACATGTTGAATTTAATTTGTCTTCTCCTCCAAGGATATCCATGCTACTATATTCTCATCCTTTTAAAGATCCTAAGCCTAGATGACCTCCTAGTATCATCATCCTTCTTTACGTTAGTTTGGTTTTGTCTAAAGGTAGAGTGTGTAATGATATTATGTAGCTCATTTTTGGTAAATTTATAGAAGGTGATGAGCAATGGAGTATTTAACACCAAACCATATGAGATACAAGGGTTCATGCATAATCCTGATTAAAGTCCATAGACAAGGCAATGTAATTATACAAGTAATTGGTTAGAGTTTGCAATTGTTGTCTTCCCACATGAGCTAGTAAATTCAATGCGTATGGTTTAACTCATGATGAGGCATATGATAGATGATGTTATATGGGCCATAGTGCTCCTAGTTAATATGAAGTAAAAGTAATAGTTTCTAAATCTAAGTAATAGCAAATGAATCTAATCTAGCCTATGTAATAAGCAGCCATTCCTGATATTCCATTCACAACTTGCACCTCATGTAACTACTATTGGGATTACCAAGTATCATACTACTGGGCATACCAAGTGATAGTACTATTGGGTTACCAAGTAGCTACACTGAAGTGCTTGAGATTAGTTGTACTCATTTTGCTTAATGACAGTAATACTAAAGTGCATTAAAAGTAAATTAGTAACTATGAAAATAATAAACATGAAATTAAATAAAAGAGAAAATAAAACTAAGTGTTGCTGCAATGATGGAAAGTAATATTGATCTTTATTTTTTATCATGCAATGCATCCAAGTACATCAAACTTGAATAAAAAATCCATTTAATCACTTACCATTACACTTCAGGCACACACTGTTAAGTACTGAAAGCTAAAATTATGAAAACAAACTAAAAGAGCTCTACTACCAAGTTATGAAATCTACTGTGGATCTGTGCACCTAAGTGTTGCTTTTATAGGTTGGCATGCACCTTGTGATATCATTTATATGATAATTTATCATGAGATATGATAACATATCTATGAAATTGTAGATATGATATCATAACTACAAAAAATTTGGGTTTATCATACCCCCATGACTAATTGAAAATATACATCCTCGAGTTACAAAATGAGGATAGAGTCCCTTACAAAATTGGAAGATAGATTTACATGACACTAACTAATCTGTACATGAGTCTTAAGTGTTGTAGTGGTGTTTTACAAAAATGACACATTCATGACATGACAAACTTTACAATGCAAATACAAAATTTGGTGAAGCCTAATGTAGCCTTATGTTCTTCCAAGTGGTGATGGCTATTCCATTGGTCACTTTTCCTTATCATCAAGCTTTTGAAATTGATAATGGTTTAGGAGGACCTACGATTTCTACTCTTTCATTTTTGGATTGTGAACCATCCATGCTGATGAACCAATGTTTGATGAAGTCAGCACATTTCACAGACATGGAAGTTGTAGAAACATCTTATTAGCCTTGACATACCATGCCACGAACTATCCTCTTTCTTCTTTAAAATATTTGGCCTTCTCTCTTAATACATGGTAATTTGTTAATCTTTTGGCTAGATTCACTACTATATCTTTTTTCCCCTAGTAGCCAGCCTTAACTGCTTCTAGCTTTGAGCTTGCTACTTGAAGCTTTTGTAAAGCATCTTTGCAGTTTGTAAACTCTTTATCATATAAGGTGTGTATGGCTACTACTTATTATTCAAGCTTAATTCTAGGCCTACCTACTATCAACATGGCTAAGTTAGCATAACGGAGGTTTTCTAACCAAATGTACTCTTTTAAGTCCTTAATCTACAAGTATTTGTTTTTCACTTATGCTTTGCAGGTGTGGGCCTTGCTATCCAGGATGGGTTGCCATTCTAGATTTTTTGTTGACATGGAATTAGTGCCAACCTTCACCATCTAGATCTCTTTCTCATTGATTTCTTTTATACATTTCCACATAATCTTAGAAGTATTTCTTAAGCTGTTCTTTGCCTCATTTTGCTACATGTTAATTTCAATGGCTGATTTCTAATGGAAGGCATGTACCTCCTCCATGGAGAGGGTTTTGTTTTCTTTTGTGAGGTAGCTCAAATCCTGGTTGACCCTCACCAACTATTCCCTTAGCTAGTGGATGCTTTCTTCCAAAATGTTTTTCTATTTTTCAATAGTGGTCAACCACATGTTATCAACATTGAGTTGTTTATTTTCCTCTTGCATGGTAGTAAGTGCTTTATCATCGGCATATGTTCGGGCTTTGGCCACTAAAGCATTCCATACTATCATTTCTTTTTCATTCTACATCTCTTTATTATTCTTAAGAAGGTAACTAATCTACTCATTTCTAAATTGTGCTAGTTATTCTAGTGCAATGAATTGAATTGGATTTCTTCTTTCTACTCTCATGGCTACGAGTTCTTCTTGTAATCTATGAAGTTCATTCTCAACATTCTTTTCCTTGTTTTTAGCCATGATCAATTTTCTTTTGGTGGGAATTAATTTGAATTGTGTTAGAGTGACATCACTAGGAATGTTGAAGAGATTTATCATATCTTGTCTTATTTACAATAGTCTATCTAATAAATCTTCATGTTCTGCACATGTCATAGAGATACCAGCTAACATTTGAGCATCTTTAGTTCTAGAAATATTAGCTAGCAAGATAACAAGTACATTGAAATATTCCCTTTGCGTCAATGGCTCCCTTTGGATCATGGTGTTGCATGACCACAATTGTGCTCCTTCTCTAGATTTAAGTACCACTCAAAATGATGTAGCATTTCTAGAAATCTATTATGACCACTAGGCCTCTTTTCCTAACTGTAATCATATTTGTCTACTAGAAATATTTCTTAAGATGGTTGGCCTAACTAAATCATCAATTATTTTAAATAGTTTGGCCTATTCCCGACTTTCCCAACTGATGGTTTCTAAAATTTACTACAAATGACTCATTGAAGGTCTATAATCTTGTGGTGAAGGTGGTGGTACCTGCAATTGTTGTTGTTCTTGTCATGTGGTTTAGGTAGTCTCCTCAGTGCCTAGTTGTTCTTCTATTTGGTCCTTTTTGGAAGGCACCAACTTCAGCATTTCAGCATAAGAAGCATTCTATGCCTTCCTTAATGCATCATTTGTATATCCTAGGATGTTAGCTCATTTTCATAACTTTTGGATTAGGCAAGAGAATGGAAGTGTTAACGTCCTTGCCTTCTTCTCCTTGAATCATGTTTGAATTTTTGTGAAGTAGAGGTGAGCGATGTTTACATTGAACTTTCCCATTAATAGTACGCTACCTCTAGCCACCTATGTAGAGATTTAGTTCAATCTCTTGGTAGGAAACATGTGATAGTTACCAATTTTAAAATAGATCTTTTCTTCTGCAATTAGTTCATTATGTTCATTATTGTCCTTGCCATATGCCTATTGCAACCATGGCTTCGTGGTGTCTATGTTAGATCTTGTTGATATCTATGCCACCTTTTCTTCTTCATTAGGTACATTCCATACCTCTACAATTTCCTTAACCAAGTAAGACATTGAGATCCTTTAAATTTTTACTATAGCATATAATTCTTGATTCTACCAAAACTAGAGTGTTTCTCCTAAATACCACTTCCCATTTGTTGTCATAGTAGGCCACAAAGGAGATGATTGAAGTTGGGCCTTAACACCTTCTAGAGAAAATTCCAAAATTGAACCAAAGTTAAGTTTCAAAATTACTATCAACATGCTGGATTTTTCCTAAATAGCTTGAAGGCATTCATGTGATAGTATGAGTTAATGTTCCTAGATGGGCTCTTGTGGAGTATCAGCTTCTTCCTAAGAAAATTACTTCATGGCAAAATTTTGTTGATGAATACTAAGGGATTGTGCCTCCTGCTCTCCTTGTTCTACTTGCAGGTTTCTCTCACTCACTTGTCCTCTTCCACCTCATGGTTTTTTACTTATTGGTCATGGAAGTTTTCCTTGTGCTCCTCTTTTTGGGGACATTTGAAATCAATAAAGGGTTTGGAATTACTAAAGTATTCTCATAGATGAGTAAGAATTGGGTACCTTACTCATACCCTTAGTTATATCAAGTCCTTAATTCATTATGATTGTAGAGTTATAAAATTTTTTAAGAACCCCATTACTACTTTTCTATAGTGTAAAATGAGTGGTATGATCAAGTAATAGTCTTCTTAAAGTTTTTTTGGCCTTAAAATGAATTATTTACTTTAAAAATTCTTAATATGTCCCCTTAAACTTACCCTTATAATGCCTTCTAGTAGTTAGCAATTTCCAAAAAATCAACTCAAATTTTCCTTACTAACATCCCCCACCACGACAAGATGATCACTCTAAGATTATGTAGATTCAAAAATCATGAGAGTCAAAGCAAGAATGTGTAAGTTATGGACACTAAAAGATGGGGTGTCAGAGTGCTAAGTGATAAAGAAAAATTGACAACAATTCTTCTTTTTAAGAAAATCAAAAATGAAAATTTTCTCTAACTCCCCCATGCTATATGTAGTTTTTTTGAGTGCAATATCATAAATATGAAATCATAACTACAATATCATAGGTGGCTATGATATTGTAACTACAATTTCACCTTAGAAAAAATCAAATTTTCCTAAGGTTTTTTAAGAAACCAATGAGACCCATAGGGTGGTTGGAAGATATACATTATGTTGAAAGGGTCTTGACATGAAAATGATGCTTCAATTGTGAAAAATAAGCATTGAAAGTTTATGATTAAGGAATCTTGGGCTATGAAAGTGTATGACATGTTGATGGAATGAATAGATAAACAATTATGTTATACCATTAGAATGGTTAGTGTGAATGATATGGAAAGTATCTATTATCATTTATTGAAACTAGAAGGCTCAAGATGATGTGGAACTACTTGGTAGGTATTAGATAAAATAGTTAGAAAAGTGGATCCTCCCCAAAGTAGGCTCCATCCTTTAATGTCCTTGTATAACTACAGCTAAAAGTGTCCTTAGGCACTTAAGGATTTGAATGTAATGAATACCTATTTAGCAAAACACACATGTTAATACCACCAAATTGGGAAAATAACTCTATGTTACATAAAATCATAAGTTATGATTATTCAAATGGTGAGATGAAATGGACTTAGAAAGGATTGCAGAAATCAGGTTGTGAGGTGTCTTACCATAGGCATAATGAATTCTTGTGTTTTATCAGTGGTTAAGGTAATCATTATCCTTTTTGTCCAAGATTCAAACCAATTCCACACCACCTTCGAATGACATCGCATCAATTCATCTCTTGGAATTACAATCATAAGACTATCAATGTTACAAGGAGTATTATCACTTAGTATATTGTCCAAGGGAGGAGCTTTATTCATGACACTTTATTTTTATTTTTATATTTTTGAGAAGCTACCTACCTTTAGGCATGGGTAACATGTCTTTTTAATGGAACCCCCAAAAATTTATTTTGTGCTCTTTTATTTTCTTTAACTGTGTCAACCTTTTAAGATAGCACTTATTTTACTCTTACTTCCATTTTTCAATATATCTACAAGCATATAATACAACCTTAGTAACATGATAGAACTTACAATAATAATATAAAAAGAATCCACAAGTTCCCTTGATGTAACACCCTTTTCATTTCCCCTTGGTTCTTCACTTTTCTATCCAGGCATAATGATCACAAGTTTATTCTTAGTTTGATGATGGAAAAAATTATCATTATGGCCATGGTAAGAACCTCTCATTAATGTAGTGGATGGATGAATGATGTGGGCTCACTGTGCAAATAATTAGTCTTTTATGACTTGATAACATAGAGAAATATTCACCTTGTTGGGATACATCTTTCCTTTATTTGAATATGTTTTATTAACAATCAAAATTATTTACAAAGGGTTTAAAAAATATGAAAGAAATGCAAAAGATAGAAAAAATGATGAAAAAGTATAAAGAATGAAAAATGTAAAAGATATGAAAAATGTAAAAGATGTGAAAAATTGAAGAAATGGAAAACTATAAACAATGAGAAAATGTCAAAGAATGTAAAAAGATGGAAAGAATTGTAAAATAAAAAAATAAAAAAAATCACTTATTAATTCTAAATTCAAAGTAAAGTATCTCCTCCATGACTAATCTCATGGGTAAGTGTTTGGAAAATGCTCCCTAAATCTCCTAGGTCATACATTGTAGGTGGTTCACCTAACATCTTTAGTGATGTGACTTTTCTCTCATTATCCTATGTAATTTTGATAGTAGTGGAGTTATGATCATCTAAATTCTTATTCACTTTTTCTTTTAGTGTATGATTATGAGTTAACTATTTCATTTTTGGTCTCTCAATTACAGTCATTTTCTTAGTTTGGAAATTAGTAGGTGTTTTATATTTTTCCATGCATGTATTAGACAAATTAAGGTTCTTAGTTAGTGACCACAGGGTGTCTTTTGGTTTTGTATCCTCTACTCTTATAGTTGCACACATTGGTTGTTTCTTATCGTTGAGTGGACTATAATAACTATGTTGATGTTATGGAGTGTTGGTCCACTATTGCACCCTTTACGTTTCGTAATTAAACATGGAATTTTTTGTGTGTATGGTTCCACGTACATCGTTCTTAGAAATCTAAACCCATAAATCTATCATACTTAACCTAGCATCAATTGTGCTAAGTTATGTCCTCCTCATAATTATTGGGAACTCCTTATTAGCATCTTTCAAATTAATTACTAGAAAGTTGGCTAGAGTGGATCACCCATTGACACTAGTCACTACATCGTCAATTTGTCCCAAAGGAGTGGTGACAAACTAATTTGCAAGCTCCAACCTAATGTTGCACTCTTGTAATGGTGATAGGCTTCATGCTTTATATGTTTTGTTAGAGATCAAATTCATCATGAAACCTAAGTCCAATAGAGCTTTGCATGGTAAATGCTTAGCTATTCATAGATGATGAGTAGTAAGGTACCCCTACACTCAACCATATAAATCACAAGCATTCACGCATAATCCAGTTGAATTCCAAGAATGGGACTAGTTGTGGCATCTAGATCATTATGGCTTGATCATAATTCATTGTCTTCCCACTTGGACTAGTGGTAGCTTTGTCATGTATGGTTTGGTCCAAAGTGAGGCCTATGATAATTGATGTTGTTTTGGCCTTAAGCTACTTCTAATAGTAATAAATTAATTAATTAATTAAGGTAATTAACAATGTGATGAGCATCAAAGTGTCATGTTGATGGGCCCCCATTGACATGGCCTCGTTGACGAGCCTCCATTGAAGGAACCCCATTTACATGATATTTCCCATCGATGACGTCGCATTGATGTAGCATTTGCTACATCTATAGGGCCCCATCAATGTAGTACCATAGCAAAAAACATAAATACAAACTCCCAACCATGTTTATGGGCATCCAAGTCATAGTAGTAGCAAAGCTCTTATAATTTTTCCTTTTGAAAGTTAAAGTATTTCTCTAAGTGCCTACAACAAGAGTCAAAAAATATATGGATATTTATTCGATCACTATTGTATCTAAACAACACCAATGTGTATGGCAATAAAGACGAGCCTTTTGATCAACTTTGTAGCACTTAGAATAGATTAATGATTTATTTATACATTTATTATTTTCATGAAATATGCAATTAATTAAGATAAATTAGACTTTAAGTGATTAGTTAATTAATTATGCTAAATAGATTAAGTACATAAGTACAATTGCTTTGAGCATAAGCATGTATTTGCTTGGTAATCCCAGTAGCGTTATTGCTTGGTATGCCTAGTAGCATAGTGATTGGTAACCTAGTAGTGGATTCATGGGTTTAGGATGTGTAGGGAAAGTGGGACCAAATGCTTATATTAGGATTAGTTAGAGACTAGTTAAGTGGTTAAATTAGATTAGTTTTTAAATTATTTCATCTCTCTACTCTAAGCACTAAATAACATTAAACATAAAATAATAAAAAACATATGCCTTGATTAACCACACTTAACCATATCTATGTACATCACAAGTGTAATTTGGAAGACAATGATTTGTATGGTTGGGTGTAGGGGTGCCTTGTTGCTCATCACTGGAATCATTGTCAAGGAATTTTTTTGTTGAAACATGTGCTATCTAGGATTAGTGAATATTATTAATATCATTGGGTGAACCCAAGGTGAACATTAATATTTTATTTGTTTTCAAAATGTCTTCTTTTTCTTGCAGGAATGAAGGTGTCAAACCACCAATTCCACAATAGTGCAAGGTGGTATATACTCATCCAAATGAGTATATTCCTGATTTCACCTTCATCCTAAACTAGGATGAGCAACTGCAATGGCATGATATGGAGGGCAACATTATAATGCCCTTGATCAATCTATGCCTATGATGTTGCTTCAAACACTTACAAAGTTATCCATCCACAATCTTCAAGAGGAATATGTTGTGAATGGCTATGAAACTAGGGACTACTATCCCACTAACACACAGTGTATGAGAGATCAACACCAGGATAAGCATCATGAGGTTGTGAAGAGGAGATGATTCACCAATCCCTTATTCTTGCTAAACCAAAATGATAATAAGTGCCCTTTCTCTGAAGCCTCTCAACATAAAAATTATCTACCCCTACTTACTGATTATGGGGATGTGAAGCTGAATCTACATTCTACTATCAACATTTTGAGTTCAGAAAAGATGGCAGTCAAGGAAGGAGCTCAGGCAAGCATCAAGATAATAAGAAATCTGATGAACGTGGTCATGACAACTAAAGGGAAGTTGGTAGAAACCATGATGGTGGTAGTCCTCCTCCCTCTTCATCTTGTTCATCTACATCCTCTTCTTCCTCTTCTTCTGGTTTTGAAAGATGTTGTAGAAAGAATAACCATGATGAAGATGCTCAATGAGATAACAAAAATTGATCACCAAGCCCATAATAAATGAAGAGATAATAGAGGACATCATTGACGACAATGAAATAATGATGATGAGCCTTTGTTGGTAACTTAAAGCATGCTTAACATTGTAGAGGCAATTAATATTTCAAATAGACATGTGAAAGATAGTTGGATCAACCACTTAGATATGAACAATATCCCAAGATTTGAATGGGGATATAACTCTGATCCACAAACAGATCTACAAGTTTTTCATAATAGTTTTACCTTGTAGAACATTGAAAATGATTGGTAGAAACTCAAACTATTCCCAAGATACTCATTAAGGAGGTTGAAAGCTTGTACTAGTCCTTAGAGCCATAATATATCTACTGATGGAGTATAATTCTTGAGCTATTTAATGATAAATACTAGGCATACTCTAGAATGTGCAATTTGAGAAGGCATATCCAAGGCTAGAAACAAGAAAAACATGAACCCTTGGATGTCACAATGGTTAGATATTATTCTCTCTTACATAGATGCCCTAGCCATGATTATTCTTAGAGGAAACAACTTCACCACATCATAGATGGGCTTAGAGCAAAAACTAGAAGAACTCTTGGGGTTTATGCCCAAGGGATACTATCCAAACTAAAAGTTGATCAAATAAAATGGCTGATAGAGTAGGTAGCAAAAGAAGAAGGTGAGTTGTAAAAAAGGAAAATTATAGAAGAATATAATAGGGATCCTTCCATTAGGAAAAGGAAGGTCTAATTCTATGATGAGGAGGAGTCACCACTCGACAAAGTGGTGAATAGGAAAACCTTGCCTATCCAAAAATATATTTCCAATATTTTGGCAAAGGTTGATAAATTATGGGACTCTTTGAATGAAAAATTATAAACTACTATGAAGATTGTTAAAGCATACAAAGATTAGAATAGTGATCGTAATAGTAGGAGTTAGAAAGAAGCTAAGCATGCCTACCAAAGGGGTAAAGGCAAAGCTGCTATAGTAGAAGTTGTGGAGAAAAATTGTGATGATGATGCTGGATGTAACATCTATCAATATGAACATTCGAAGGGGTGTTTTCCTATGATGTCACACTTATGAGAGTCTAGGGTTTACACGTTCAATCCTTGACTAACACATAGGAAAGCACCTAGATGATTATTTTATCCTTAAGGGAATCCAAGGCAGTTCCACTAACAACAACAAGCTTATTATCCAAGTGGAGCTCCACCATAACCATATGAGCACTACTAGTAGTTGAACCAACCACAATCATGGGAAATTTCATCATTAAGATAGTATTACCCTTATAGGCAATCAAATCCATATGGGTACTATGTTTAGCAACCCATTTCTCCATGAAGCTCTACAAGCCATTCCTCATTCCAGCATCACTATTACCCTCTATAGTATCATCAAAATCATTCATCATCTACTCAAGGGAAGCATCCATATCCTTACCATCCTCTACATTCCTCTACACACATCCCTCCACCCTCAACCTAGTTATCTCCTATTACATCCATGTAGGCTAAAATTCCCTTATAGCCATAGCAATAAAATGCTATGAGAGCTGCAAATTTATAACCTAGTTTTTAGTCAAATGGTTTAGATAATTGATCTAGGAAATGATCTTTTTTCAACCCAACAATCCTTCAAAACCCTCACAACTAATCCAATTGGTCGCCCTATATCTTCAACACCCTCATCCTCTACATCAAACCCATTCAAGTGCCCTTCAAACCAAATGCCACCTTAGATCCACACCATGATGTTAATTCATGTTGTTTCCAATTGGATCAAGGTGGGCAACCTTTTGATGAAAAAATATAATCTTAGAAGTCCTCTTATTTACTTACAAATCACTAGCCATGAGCCATGCAAGGCTCTTCTTGATTCTGGTCCTGGTATCGGTCTCATCTCTTATGACATGTACAAGGCTTAGAACTTACCACCTCTAAAGAAGAGCAATATTCATTTGGAATTAGTAAACAAGATAATCACTATTCCTTTGAGGTTAGTGGAGGACATTGAAACCACAATTTGTGTGTGGTCCTATTCTACCAATTTTCTAGTGATCAAGGTAGGAAACTATAAAGGTGACTTCCCCATCATTAAGGAAAGGGCTTGGTTAAGCATTGTTGATGCACGAATGGGCATCAAGGACCTCTCCTTGAAAACTTCCAAGGAAAATGAATTTAGAAAACTAGAGAACAAGTGTGTTCTATGCATCGTGTATAGCAATAATGGATGCAACTACATGCAAAAAATATAGTTCATTAAAAGTACATTCATCAAAGCATGCAATTAGTGTGCACATAAAACTAATATCCAAAGGTGCCTATATGTAGCAACCACAAAATCGGAGGGTACCTAGTGGCTAACAACTGACTTAGATAGTAGCATACTATGCATGGAACCCTTTGAGATCCTGACATGTGGTTATATTGAAGGTATGGATGAACTTCAGCAAGTTCATTGCTAGCTCTCCAATGATGAAGATGATGATACCTATTGGGGATAGTTGGAAATCCCTAATAATTTCAAGAAAAAGCCCCTAGAGTTAAAAAATCTCCCAACTGGCATGGAGTATGCATTTTTAAACAATGGTAAGCTAGTTATAATTAATTCAAATCTTACTCTCAAACAAAAAGATAAGCTATTGCAAGTGGTCAACAAAGGGCCAAAAGCCTTTACTTGGTTATATCCTAAACTGACTAGGATTGATCCATAGATATGCTAGCATCGTATCTACACTAACCTAGCCATGAAGCTAATAAGGTAGCCACAAAAACAGCTAAACTCCAAGTTGAAGTAGATCATCAAAGAGAAAATAGTACAACTTCTCAAGGCAAGGTTCATCTATTCCATTGTGGATAGTGAGTGGGTTAGTCGACTCATAATTGTGTTAAAAAAGGTGACAAGTGGCAGGTCTACATCAACTTTAGGCTATTGAATATTGAAAAATTTAAAGATTATTTTTCATTATCATTTGTGGACCAAGTGTTGGACACCATTTCTAGGTGTTGCTATTGTAGCTTCTTGGATGATTATAGTGGCTATAACCAAATCCAAATTACACTAAAAGATTAGGCCAAGACAACATTCATGAGTTCTTCGAGGACTTTTTCATATTATAAGATGCCATTTATTCTATGCAATGCCCCTAAAACATTCCAATGATTGGTCCTTAGTATTTTTTAATAGCAGATTGGTAGTAGGATAGAGGTCTTTATGGATGACTTCTCTACTTATGGGACTACATTTGAGCAAGCCTTGGAATACCTTGAGTAAGTATTGAAAAGATGTGTTAAAATAAATATTAGGCTTAATTAGTAGAAAATCCAATTATGGTCCAAGAAGGCATAGTACTGGGGCACAAAATTACTCAAGCTAAGATTGAGGTAGACCCTAAAAAGATAAGGTTCATCCAAGGAATCACACACTAATCAGAGATAGTTAAATACGTCTAATCATTCCTTGTACACATTGACTACTACCAATGATTTATAGAGAATTTCTCTAAGATTAAAAATTCATTGGTTGAGCTTACAAAAAATATACTTTGTTCATCTAGACCAAGGAGTGTGAACATGCATTCCAACAACTAAAAAAGAAAAAACTCATGGAAACTCCAATTCTATGGGAACCAAACTAGTCTAAACCATTTTACATAATGATAGATGCATCTAATTATTCCTTGGGAGCCATGATTATATATTTGGATGATAAAAAATGTCCATATTACATCCACTACATGAGCCAAGGCATTGTGGTTGCACAGTTAAATTACACCACAACTGAGAAAGAACTAATGGCAATGCTATATGCTCTCAAAAAGTTTAGGTCCTATGTACTTGTCTATAAAGTATTTGTGCATAAATATAATAGTGCCATTTGCTTCCTAATGAATAAGCCAATGGTGAGCCCTTGTATAATATGTTGGCTTATGTTCATGTAGGAATTTGGTCTCATAATGGTATATTGAAAAGAGACTAAGAATGTGGTTGCTGATCAGCTCTCTTGGTTAAGGTGGGATAATAAAGAGGATGAGATCCTACTCTCTGATCAATTTCCAGAAAAACTCTTCTTTACAAGAGTAGTAAATGAAAAAATTATTGTATAAACAACATGGTATGATGGCATCCTCACTTACCTTCTCACACAGGAGATGCCACAAGGTTTCGACTTTAGGAAGAAAAAACAGTTTCTTCATCAAGCAAAGTACTTCATGGAAATCAAAGGATACCTTTATAAGGTGTGCACCAATGGCTTGGTTCATTGGTGTGTCCCTGATGCAAATTAACTATGTGTTCTCCAAAATTCTCATGAAGGTGCTTGTAGAGGCCATTATTCTAGGAGATGCATGACCATAGAAATCTTGATGCTACGATACTATTGGCCTATAAGCTTCAGGGACTTCCACTAGTTCATCTGATCTTGTGAATGTTGTTAATGAGATGGTGGGATGACTACATGAATAGAGGATCCTCAACAATGGATTCAACAACTAGAACCATTTGACATATGGGGTATTAACTTCATGGATCCCATCACACCCATGTCCAATGAAAAGGCATATATCATCTTAGTAGTTGACTACTATACCAAATGGGTAGAAGCAATAATTGTCACCAACTGTACATCATCCAATGCTACTATATTGATATAAAAAATGTTGTAAATGGGTTTGGGGTGCCATATGTACTAATTTGTAACAATGGAACACCTTTTATAGATGTCACCTTTTGAAAACTTATGTAATGCTTAGGGGTCGAACATAAATTAACAACACCCTATCAGCCCCGAAGCCAACGATCAAGTAGAGGTAACTAATAGAGAGATCACAAATATCCTAATAAGGACCATAAGAAAATATAGGAGAGACTAGAGCACAAAACTCAATGATGCTCTATGGGCCTACCACTCAACATGGAAACTCCCTATTGGTTGCTCTTCCTACGAGCTCCGTACACTCTCAACAACCTGTGAACTGAATCTTGACCTAAGCCTAGCATAAAAAAAACGATTGATCAACCTAAACATGCTAGATGAAAACTAATTAGTAGACTTATCTTTGAATGAAGTGCACAAGGCATTCAATAAGAAACAACATGACCTAATAATTGAAAAAGTAAAATTTCAACTAGGAGATAAGGTTCTCTATTGGAACCCCACACATCTACCCTAGAAAACAAAGTTTCAAATATTGTGGGAGGGATCTTATATAATTGATGAAGCCTTTCCTTCTAGAACCATTACCATATACAAACCTAAATGCCCAAATAAAAAGTAGTTGATCAATTTCCAGCAAGTAAAGCTTTTCCATGAGCCCAAGCAATCCAGTGTAAGAAATACCTCAATGGATGGACAACCACACTTAATTTTTCAGATCTCCTCCTTCCAACTCAGTCATGGAGGAGATGGCCATCCATGCTAATCATCCATATGGCTCCTCAATTTTTCTATTTTTTCCATGTTTTTGATTTTATAATTTGTTTATTTC
The DNA here is from genome assembly GCA_015680685.1 of Gnetum montanum. Classification (NCBI taxonomy): domain Eukaryota; kingdom Viridiplantae; phylum Streptophyta; class Gnetopsida; order Gnetales; family Gnetaceae; genus Gnetum; species Gnetum montanum. Next base: position 756,123 of record MNCI01002098.1, on the reverse strand, counting down.
ACACCTTTTTTATTTTCAAATTTTTTCCTATTTTACACCATTTTTTGTTTTACAACATTGTTAGTACATTTAAATCTTTCTTGAATTTTTTAAACTTTCTTATATATTTTACTTTGTTTTGTTTAAGTGTGATTTTAAAGTCCTTGCTAATAAAACATGCTTTGTGCCAACAGGACACAATGGTGCTATAGCTATTACTAATGGTGGTTTGTGATTTATGTTTTGTTTGCTAATTTTTGGTTTCTATCTTTCAATTTTTTTATTGATTGTTAAGTCATGGTTCCTTTTTCATGAAACAAGTAGTGAGTCCACAACATCCACCCATTTAAAAACTCTATGGTTTTTCTTTTTTTGGAAGTTTAAGGTCCCTTTCATCAACTAAACTTTTAATAAATTGTTGACCTTGGTAGATTCTAGAATTGGAAAGGATTCAAAGATTTGTACAAGGTGTGACTTTAAGGGGATTCAATACTCTTTGTACTTTTCTACTTACTTGGGCACTTGAGTGTTTTTCATAGACTTCTTATCGTTCTATGTTGTCAAATAAAATCTTTGCATGGTGTGGTTCCCATCCAAAATGAAAACAAAAACAAACAAAGAAAAAAAAAACAAGATGGAAATTCAAAGCATAGCCCTTAGACAAATAAATGGACTACAACCACTAGTTATGGGACTAGAAAGACATGTTACCCATGCCTAAAGGTCCCCTCTAACTAAGGCCCTCTTTCACTTTCTACTTCTCTTTCTCTCTCTTTATGGAATAATGGTTATTTTGTGGGAGCACTCTTATATCTTGAGGAGGTGGATTGGTCTTGGAGTAATGATGCAAAGTCACTAAAAGGGGTTGGTTCTAGTTTGGACAAAGGATAGATCTTCTCAAGTAATTTTAAACACAAAACTCCACAAGGAACATCTTATGACCTCAATTTGAAATTCCATTTCACCTTCACCATCATCCATCTATGCTGACCATAATTCACCTCACTTCTAGTGTCCATGTTCTTGATTCTATGTCTTGTACTTGAATTCTTTGGTAGAATCTTTCAAGTTTTGGCCCTTAGCTTCCATTGATCATTAATCACCTATGGGAACCATAGACTCCTTAGGTTGAGGCTATGTAAGGAAAAACAAGGCATGTTCCTATTATGGGAAGGACCCACTTGCATATCTCTTGGTTGGATTCATTAAGTACCTTATCCTCATCCATTCTCACAATTAGAGTCTTTCGTACATCCATCTTCTGCTTCACACTATGTGTTCCTTTACATATTTTGTTCATTAAACATATTCTCCATCAATTTTTTTAATTTTTGAGCATTTAAGGATCCTCTTCAATGATTTTATCATATTCCTGGCTTTTCTGGGATTCCATGGATCCCAAATTCATTGAAAAATTCCTTATATTTTCTAAGATATTCAAATTTAAATATTTTTCCTACGAGCCTTGTATACGACGCATCGTCAATAGAGCAAACTTGTATATGAGGCCCCATATATGGGCCCCCTTCAACCTAAGGGAAAAATAATATATATAGGCATGACCCCACTTTGAAATTTTTTACATTTTCTTGTAAACGCTAAGGGAATTTTTCACATTTTTAGAGACCAGAACCTTCCAAAGCTCATAACTTCCTAACCTTTTATCAAAATCACTCTATTCTTTGACCCTATAGCTATCAGAGGTAAGCTCTTCATCATGAGGACCACAAATGTGCCATTTTTTATACAAAATTTTGTATCATTTTTCTAACTCCCACAAGGGGGTTTAATTATGAAATCAACTCGTAAACACTAAATTATAAGAGTTAAACCTTTCCAACAAGATTTGGTGACATTTACAATAATTAATTAATAAAATAATTAATCTACCATGGTCCAACCTTAGCCATAGTGTAACTACCTAATGAGAGGTTGTAGTACAAAAATTTAAAGTTACACTTTATATCTACTAATCCATGGATGTATTGTGACTACAAATGGTACCAAAAGAAAAGCACATGCAAGAAGTAGGACCGTCGCAACCAAGGTAGAAATGGCTTAGAATAAGAAGGGGCCAAGAACATGCCCAAGAAGAACCACTTGCAATCCATGCCATAGGTCCTCTTAGGGAAGAGGCAGAACTGGAATCTATTAGATAGATTCTAGAATTAGTAGTAATAATAAAACATTGCCATCAAGATGATGTGCCAGTACCACAAGAAAATCTATCAGTGACCTTGATAGAGGCTTTCCTAAATTAGATCAAATCACAAGAGGTCCAAAAAATAGTGCTCCAGGAGTTAGGCTTTGGTCCATTCCTATAGCAAGCACCAAAAGAAGTGTAGGACTAGCTAAAGGCCTCTTCCATGTGGTCAATCATCACTTCCACTAGGGAGTGGTACATGGGAGAGACATACCTATTCTACAACAATAGGTAGCCCAGATCAATGGTAAAAATCAAGGACATCTTAGTGTCCTACTCAGCGTAGGCTATTGCTGTAGTGCTTGGGTTGCTAAAAATAGGAACAAGTCCTGCTGAGATCCAAATGCAGGTAGATCCTAGCATTAAGAAAGAATAGATTTAGTAGTGCTATGATGTTGACCGTAAGGAGTTTGGCATGCTCACACTGGTAAAAAGGATCCACTACAAGATTGTAGCTCACCACATCAATCCCGCAATGAGGCCAAGAAAAATCACTGCCTTCTTTGCCTGAGCATCTGCCGCTCTAAGTGGGAGATTCCCTATCAGCCTTCAATAGCTAATCTATCTAGAGATGAAGAAGCAATTTAAAGAAAATGAACATGGAACGAAGACACTCCCCTTCCCATGCCTCATTAGAAAACTTTTTCAGAGGGGAGGAATATGCCATTATACCAATGATGTTTTTAGGCATGTTTTGACCACCAACTGGGCAAAAATGATAAAAGATAAGATTCCTACAATGAGTATCTAAGACGAGGAGCAACAATCACCACCTCCACTTGGCACTCAAACAACTGTGTCAAACATCATTGCAACTACCCAACAATTAACTTATTTCATCCATCAACAACTAGAGCAACTAGTTAGAGAAAATACACAACTAAGGAGAGTAGCAGCAAAAAATAGAAATATCTCCATGGAGGAGGTTCATGCCCTTCATCAAAAAACTACAATCGAGGTATCCACCTAAAAATTAGAAGCTCTCAAATTTGAGAAAGTTAAAGATCATCACAAAGAGTAGGTTGGTCTACAAAAGGAAGTAATCAAAAAACACATCTAGTTGGCAAAGGTGAAAGTGAATGAAGCCCTTTATTAACTCTAGCAAGAGAAAGAATTATAGAAACCCATGGTTGATGGAATAGATGCCTACAACAAGGTAGAAATCTGCACAAAGGAGTTGTAGATTGAGAAAATAATAGAATATATAAAGCTCGCTAATCTCTATTATGAAAATTTGGCCATGTTGATTGCCAAACATCTATCATTAGAATTAGAGAAATAGGTGGCTAGCTCATACTTGTTGTAGGAGGCCAAGTTCAAGCATCAGAAAGACACCAAGAAAAATCTTGCAGTGGAAAATGATGAACATATTAAGAAATGATTCACTAATCAATGATCAACTGCGAAAAACCTAGCTAGGAGGATGAACGACTACTAGGAGCTGCAGAACATAGTCAGGGTGTTCGATATTGAACATAAAGAGTTCACTGCCTAGTTTATCAACGTGAAGAAGATGTTCCTCATAATGCCCTATTCATGGAATATTCCCATTCCAACCCACATTGGTAATGTCGTCTAAACTATGAATGATCCTCAAAGCAAGGAGGAGAAGATGAAGGGATTACTAGATGCACTTCACCTATCAACAAAGGTTGTAGCTATATTAGGATAGTCATAGTTGCCTCAACCACTGCACGTGCTTGAAGCCAATGAAGGTCCTTCAAAATCTTAGGAGCCTCTACCACCTAGGACTATTTTATCTTCTCCACCGTCTTCACACTGTTAGACGATGTGCTGTCCAATTTTGTGTAGTCATGTCATGTCTTTTAATTTTGTGTCATGAACACCATAATTTTTGTAATGTGTTGATTCATATACATAGGCACTCAATTTTGTCAAGTTAGTTTGTTATGTTAAGAATCAATCAATAATTCCATACTTTCTAAATTTTTTAAAGGAACTTGAGAAGGAGTTTTCATTTAGTCACAGGGGATGAGCATCAAAGTGTCATGTCAATAGGCCCCCATTGATGTGGCCTCATTGATGGGGCCCCATTTACATGGTGTTGCCCCATTCATGGGGCCACATTGATGGAGTGTTTTCTACATCTATGGGGCCTTGTCAACATAGTATTATAGCAAAAATTATAAATACAAGCTCCCAGCCTTGTTTATGGGCATTCATGTCATAGTAGTAGTAGAGCTCTTGTAGTTTGTCCATTTGAAAGTTGGAATATTTCTCTAAGTGTCTGCAGTAGGAGTTAGAAAGTGTACAGATCTTTATTTGAGCACTATTGTACCTAAATCGCACCAATGTGTACATCAATAAAGATGAGCCTTTTGATCAAACCTTGCAACACCTAGAATAGATTAATGATTTATTTATGCATTTATTATTTTCATAAAGTATGCAACTAATTAAGATAAATTAGAATTTAAGTAATTAGTTAATTAATTAAGCTAAATAGATTAATTACATAAGTACGATCGCTTCAAGTGTAAACATGTATTTTCTTGATAATTCCAATAGCAATATTATGTGGTGCACCCAATCGCGTAGCACTTGGTAACCTAGTAGTGGATACATGGGTTTAGGACATGTATAGAAAATTGAACTAGATGCTTATGTTAGGATTAGTTAGAGACTAGTTAAGTAGTTAAATTAAATTAATTATTAAATTATTTCATCTCTCTACTCTAAGCACCAAAGAACATAAAACATAAAACAATAAAAATCATATGCCTCGATTACACTCAACCATACCTTTATACACACAAGTGTAATTGGAAAGAAAATGAATGACCTTTAAGACAAGGATCACTTCCTAGAAGACTACTATATAAAAAAATATAGAGTCCACAGCATTCAACTAGATTATGTGTGAATGCTTCATGATTCGTATGGTTGGATTTAAGGGTACTTTGCCACTCATCACAATAAAAAGTAAAGTCTAGACTAGCCTAGAAGCAATGAGTGTTCGTTCCTAGCTTGTTGTACATATCCTAAGCCCACGTATCCACTACTCGGATTACCAAACACTATGCCACTAGGTGAACCAAGTAATAATGCCATTGGGGTTACTAAGAAAATATGTGTTTATGCACAAAACTGGTTACACTCATTCCACTAATTTATTAAAATGCATGGAAATGTAAATATTAACTAAGTACATGGAAAGAAAATTGCATGAAAGTAAATCTAATCTAAGTTAAAGTACTATAATGAATAAGAATCAATCTCGATCTTATTGTCATTCATGGAATTTTTCCAACTACACTACCCCTCAAATAAGACACTACATAACTGACTTGGATCAACATTGCAGGCACTCACTGACTATTCTCTAAGACTATGAAATAAAACCACAAGAGTTAAGCTACTCCATTGACTAATTGACTCTCAAACCATGCTTCCAAGTGTTATATTTATAGGGTGGCATACATCCCATGATATCACATATTCGATAATGTAGCATGGGATCTAATCTTAAATATGTGATATCAAGGCTCCAATATTGGATATGCAATATTGGAGCTAAAAAATTAGAGGTTCAAAGTCTTAGCAAACTAAACATTGAATTTTTATCAAATAAATGTGATATAACATCAATGATATCATAGATGTGATGTAGCATCAGTGATATCCTAGTCAATTGATGATTCATGATACCCCCACAACTCAGTAAAAGCTCATCCTCAAGTAACAGGATAGGACTAAGCTTTCTTTACAAAAATTGGGAATGATGGGATTATTGATTAACACTGACTAATAACTAACTTTGAGTGCTAGAATACAAAATGATAGAGTGACAAAAAGACTAGACAAACATTGAAGATTGCAAAATTTGCAAAGGTCTTCAAAAATCCACTAAAGATGATTCTTCTTGTTACCGCTAGCAGTGGTAAACTTCCAACCTTGATTGTTATGTTGATGCTTCTCCAGTTATGTAGAACGTTCTTGAAGGATGAACTAAAATTTCTTCTTATTATCCCATGGATCTAGAAAACATGCAATACTTTAGTTGCTATGTTATATGTTCTACAATTTTTCCATGGGCATATCCTCCATTATCCCCCTCTTAGCTTCATTTTCATGCTTTGCAAGAGATCTTCTTCCTTAGGTATTTCATTTAGCATCACTTATAGTCACCAAAGGATCAACATTTGTTTTGGTAAATTTTTCTTAATAATTAACCCTTTTTGGATCCCTTAGTTTTCATTTAAGCACAAGGTGATGACAACGTACTATGCCCAAGGCTATGAGGTAACTAAAATTATCAAGTTGTTCACATTATTTGATCAAGTACTATTAGTTACCATGATGTTCAAAAATAGAATGTTAGAAAAATTTCAATGCAAACATCCCTAGCCCCCATGACTAATAAGTGTAACTCTAGAAGCACAAAAGTTTTTAAATAATTGAAACTAAAGGTTTGATTCAAAAGATGACCAAGAAATATTAATGGATATGAAAATAGAAAAGTAGAAAAAATTAATGAAACATATGAGTAGTCCCAAAATTATGCATAAATTTAGAGAAACTATCATTGATGTTCTGGAAGATATGAAGGTTAGTTCAAATCCATGATCAACAAAAGTTATGCAAGTGGATCCTTCCCAAAGTAGGCTCTTACCATAATGCCCTTACATAACCACTTCTATAGATGTCCATGGGCACCTGAGAAGTTAAATGTAGATCATGCCTTTATTTCAAAAAAAACACAAGTTTCATGGTTGGGATACTATACTACACAAAACCAAAAGGCTCATAATCACATCAACAATGAGGAGAATAATGGGATGAAAAGGGATTGCAAAGATCAGGATGTAAGATACTTAACCATGTCCACAATAGGTTCCTATGAAAAATATGATTAAAATGATCATCATACCTATCAGTCCAAGTTTAGACCAAGTACATATGATGAACAATGATGTTGAATTAATGTGTTCCTTCCTATAGACCACCATGAGTCCACAACCACCTCAAATAATAATCATCACTCTAAAAAGAGAAGAAAAGAGAAGAAAGAAGAAAGGGCCTTAGGTAGAGGGGTGCCTTCAGGCATGGGTAACATGTCTTTCCAACCCCATAACTAGTGCTTGTAGCTAGTTATTATGTCTAAGCGGTGTGATTTGAATTCCCATTATTGATTTTTTTATTTTTTCTTTTCTTTTGTTTATTTTTTATGGGAACCACACCATGCAAAGACATAGCTTCTTATTTATTAGTCAATGGAGTGATGATACATTCCTCAAGGAGTCATAAACCACATGAAGGAAGATAAGAAGAAAATCCAACAAGTCCCCTTGAGGTCACACCCTTACCATTCCAACTTATTCATTCCTTCTTTCTTCAAATGATCATTTATTAATTTTAGTTTCATGAAAGAAGAACCAAATTTTTTTCATGAAAAAGACCTTTTATTCAAAGAAGTGGAGGGATGGATGAGGTGGTCTCACTGCTTTACATAATTCCTTACCCAATCATCTTGATAGCATAGCACAAAAATCCAACACATAATGTTAACTTCTACATCATGACTTGGCAATATTATTAATAGAAACATAAAAGAAATTTATAAAACATAAAGGGAATGACTCAAGAAAAGAGAAAAAATATAAAGAAAAGAAAAATATTAAGAGATGGAAAACATATTAAGAATCATAAAATTTTAGAAGAATATAGGAAAGTGATAAGAAATTGTAAAAATAAAAAAGATGAAAAACAATTATTAGTTATTAAACTAAGATGGAGCATCTCCCCCACAACTAATCTTACAATTGTACATTCAGGAGATGGACTGCACAATCCCCTAGTTATACACTATTGATTTCTCTATCTATCACCATTACTAATTTAATTAATTATGTGGTAACACATCTAAAATTAGTGATAGTCTCATTTAGATCATTCAGAGATGTATCTTCATATGGACTTGAAGGTATTTCCATTTTGGGGGATCCAGATGTGTTTGCTTCTTCTTCTTCTTGACTTTCTATTTTAATACTTAGGTCTTCATGTTTAATGTCCTCTTTTGGTATATAATCAAAGTGTAAGATACCTGCATCTAAGTCCTCTATTTGGTCCATTTTCTTACTTCTATGATGATCCGTGATATCACGTACGTGATATCGTGTACGTGATATCACATCCGCAATATCGCATACGCAATATCGTGGCCTACCTCAATTTCTCTAAATAAGAGGTGGCTTTCCTTATTCTAGGCAGTTAGCCTTAGACCCTTAGCTAAACTCTTGCATTTTTACCATTCGAGCAAATTGTACCTGAGCACACATTTGTGTACAACAATAAAGAAAAACTTTGTGATAAACCTTGAAGCATGTGGATTAAGCTAAATAGTAATTAATTATTGTTGAATGTTTAAATGCTTTCCTAGTTAATTAATCTCACTCTCAACCCTTGACTCTCCTAGTTAAGTACACTTAGTACGACTGCTTCGAGCATGTGTGTAGCACTTGGTAACCTAGTGATGATTAGCATTTGGTAATCCCAGCAGCGTTGCACTAGCTCAAGATGTGTGCAGCAAGTGGGAACAAATACTAATGTTAGAAAAATTATAACTTAGTAAATAGTTAATGAAAGTTAGTCACTTATTTATCCTTATCTTCTCCTATTAGCATAAGACATGAAAAAGATAAAAGTTATAAAAATCATGTACCTCAAGCTTACTTAACCATACAACTATGACAATACAAGTAAGTTTTGGAAGACAACAATTGATTAGCCCTAAGTGTTCCATTAGGATGCATAAGCACTTAGTCCTTGGAGTTCAACCGGATCACATGTGAAATGCTTGTATTCGTTTGGTTGAGTGTAGGGGTACCTCGCCACTCATCATTGGCGACGTTGCCGGGGACTTAGTTGTTTGCACTATGTAGAACATAGGAAATTATCAATATCATTGAAACATTAGAACAAACCCTTAGGGTTGATCAAAGAAAAGATAAGACAATGGTAAGTCACACACCAAACAAAACAAAAATTTCTTCTTCTTCGCATAAGAGCACTTCACCGCCTAGGACTAACACAAGAGATAGTTGAAGGCATAACACATGTAACCAAGATCCACCAATTCCTCAATAGTTTCAGGTAGTATATACTCATCATGATAAGTATGTACCTAACTTTACCTTTATTCTTCATCAAGATGAACGATTCCATTGGAGATACTTGGAGGGTAACATAGTGTTGCCTCCAGACCGATCAGTCCCCAACATGCTCCTTCATGCTCTCACATGAATAGGCATGCTACTTTTATACATGGAATAAATTCCATGTGATCATGACACAAGGGACTATCATTCCACAGAAGTGCAACATCAACGGAACTTGTGACAGGAGAGTTACCACATATCTTTGAAGGGTAAATGGCCCCATAACACCTTACACGTTTTAAGCGAAATTGGGGATGGTGAACCAGTTTCAATAGGTTTCCCACCAAACAATGTTCCCCCTCCTAATGATGGTTAGGAAGTGGTGTATCATAACCTCCACTTTGCGTTTCACAACCCTAGTTCTGATCCCCATGAACACAAAGTATTCAACGAGGGAACACAAATACATGATAAGGGCAAACGTTCTGATCATCATCACGATCAAGGCCAAGACCACCAAAGAGAAGGTAGAAAACACCATCATGATAATGGTTCTCCTTCTTCTTCACCTTCATCATCACATTCACCCTCTCCTTTGGTGTCCAAATGCAGTCATAAGGAAACTAACCGTGAGGATAAAGAAAAATAGAGTGAAAAACATCAACGAGACAGTCGAGAATGAGGATGAGGGCACTCTAGGTAAGCATGACATAGAAGAAGGGAGAGTAGGGAACTTCATAGACATCATAGATGCTATGAATGAGATGACAATGAAGAATCCCTACTCGCAACCAGAAGCATGTTGGATATAACGGAGGCCATAAGAGTTCAAAAAAGGCACCAAAAGGATATAGGATCAAGAGGTTAGACATGAACAATATCCCACAATTTGGAGGATACAATGCTGATCCTCAAAACCACTTACAAGAATTCCATGATGCATGTGCCTTGCAGAACATTGATAATGAATGGAAACAACTGAAGTTGTTCCCAAGGACACTAGTGAAAGAAGCGAAAAGCTAGTACCAGTCCTTAGAACCGAAATCCATTCGAAGGTGGAGTACGATGTTAGAACTATTTAATGATAAGTACCAGACATACTCCCGAGTGTCTAACCTATGAAAACAAATCCAAGGATGGAAGCAAGAAAATCATAAACCCTTGGATGCTGCCATGGGCTGCTATTATGCACTATTACATCATTTTCCTTACCATGGTTATTCGTAGCAGGATCAACTGCACCATCTCATGGATGGACTTAGGCATGAAATAAGGAGAATGCTTGAAATGTATGCCCAAGGGAGATTATCAAAGCTTAGGTCTCATCAAGTTCATAGATTACTAGAGCAAGTAGCCAAGGAAGAAGGGGAGCTACGTAAGAGAGAAAGTGCAGAAGAGTACAACCGTGATCCTTCCCTATGAAAAAGGAGAGTGAGATTCTGTGAGGAGGAGGAAGAGTCACCACTCGAAGAGATGGTGAATAGGAAAACCTTGCCCCTCCAAAATTTGACAATAGAAGTATCAGCAAAGGTAGACCAAATGTTGGACTCCCTAGATAGTAGATTCGAAACTATTCTTAAAATGAAAGAGGAGTCTAGGGAGTGAGGTGGTGACTATGACAAAAAGAAAAAGAGAGAAATGAACAATGCACATAACAAAGGTAAGGGTAAAATGGCCATCACTAAAGAGGTTGTGGATGCAAATACAGACAATGACAGTGGAAGTGAGATATGCCAATATAACCATCCTAAAGGATGTTGCCCAGTGATCTCACATATACAAGAGTCTGGGGTGTATGCACTCAATCCATGACTTAACAAATGGCAAGCACCCCTATGATTACCTTATCCCAAAGGTAACCTAAGGCAGTTCCACCAACCTTCAACATATTATCCAATTGGAACTCCACCATAACCTATTGAGCAACACTAATAGTAGCAATACTCACAATCATGGCGAATGCCACCACCAAGGAAACAATAACCCTACCGGCAACCAAATTCATATGGCTACTACATGTAGTAGCCAATCTCTCCACATGACTCTATTGGTCACGTGACACCACAACATCACTACCAAGCTCAGGAGTATTATAGGACTCCTTCTTCTAGGAAAGATAACCCATAGGCATACCATCCTCCAAATCCTTCAGTAACTCTCACACTGATAGCTCCACTACCACCTACTCCAGCAATGCTAAGGGAACTCTCCACTCAACCATAGCAATGTAATGCTACGAGGGTTGTGAATCTTCAACCCACTGCTAGTTCTGACAACCGTATGAAGAGAAGGCCTTTCTTCAGAACCAACAGTCCAACCAAGCTCTCACAACCACAAGCGATTGAGCCTCTGAACACCTCTCCATAAAATAAGGCTTTAGAGCTCCCTTCAAACCAAAAACTGAGCTCAACACACATGGTTATGTTAACACATGCCATTACTGATTGGATTAAGGAGGGCCACCTTCCCAAGAAATTCTTTGACCCCAAAAGCCCTCTAATCTATCTCCAAGTCGTTGTGAATGAACCATCTAAAGCTCTTCTGGACTCAAGATCTAGAGTCAACTTAATATCATAAGAGATGTATAAAGCCTGAAACCTACCTCCATTAAAGAAGAGAAATATTCACCTAGAGCTACCTGACCAGTCTATCATTGTTCCCTTGGGACTGGTGGAGGACATCGTTACCACTGTATATCAGTGGTCATACCCAACTAATTTCCTAATGATACAAGTAAACAATGATAAAGGGGACTTCCCAATAATCATGGGAAGGGAATGGCTAAGTACCATAAATTCATGCCTAGGAATCCATGATCTTTCCCTGGAAATATCTAAGGAAAACACTTTTTGGAAGATTGAGAAGAAGAAGGTTCCATGCATCACATACAATGATACAAGGTGATGGCATGCAGGAATGTTCAGCATTGCCTACATGCAATATGTGTGCACAAGAAATTAACATACAAGAGTGCCTGTATGTAGCAACCACACAATAAGAAGATACCCAATGGTTGATAGCTGATCAAGAGAGCAACTCACCAATGTGCATAGAAGTAACTGAGGGAACAACTTGTGCTCACGTCAAAAGCATAGATGCACTGGAGCAAGAGTGTCGCCAACTTCCAAACCTTAACCTAGGAAACATCAATTGGGGGAAGTTGGAAACTCCTAAAAAGTCAAAAAAAATATTAATAAGAGATTACTAGTCAATGTGCAACAAGCCAAACCCTTCCATGAACTTGGAACAGCTGGTGCACATTGTACTGACCTAAATCATCGGTGTAAGGCTGGAAGGAAAAAAACCATCGAAAGATCATCAANCATTGTACTGACCTAAATCGTCGGTGTAAGGCTGGAAGGAAAAAAACCATCGAAAGATCATCAAGTAGACACAGCTGACCCTGCCTTCACCCGAGGGTAAGCTGGAAAAGTAAATGAAGGTAGAGTTCCTTGGATGATCTACATGCAAATAAACCAAGGAATTCCCCAAGCGTAAACTACGGCTTACGCTGGGGTTATCGTAACTAATGTTTTAAAACGTAAAATGCAAGTACGAAATGTAAACAGAAACACATGCAGAATTGGTGTTGTAAACAAAACATAAACTAAACATAAAAAAAAGTAAACAGAATAATGGCTGGCAAAACAAATTGTTTTGTATTGCTTAGAAAAGATGTGCATCGGTCAAAGCGTAGCTGCACGTGTGGATGGTAGGTCAAGTGCTAGGCCCCAGGTGATGTGATGTGATGTGTTTCAAAAGTGCTTGGATGCTAGGAGTCAAGTATGCTAAGTGCCCAAGGGTTGCTGGTCTAAGTTTCCTGAGCTATCCAACTCCAAAATTTCCAACCCCATTTATGTGAATTAATAGGGTATTTATAGGATTAGGCCAAGCTCGGGCATGGAATTCAAGAATGGAATCAACAGCTGGGAGATGAGATGAAAGCAGATCAAGTGACGCGTGTCTAATGGACAATTGTGCGTGAGTTGGACATGTGTGGGCAAGCTACGTTCTTAACCAGGTTCATCGTATCTTACAACGTGTGGCTTACTCAAGCCCATAAAAGCACATACAATTTAGAACATGAGGGCTCAGCAAGCCCACAAATGAAAATTTACATTGAAAGGATGATGTACAACAAGATAAATTGGCTCTTGCTCACTTGAAACTTCTGGATATTTGATTTGACTAGTGTAGGATGTCGATTTAAGTGGTTTCATGGCTGTTTGAAGTGTTTTCGCTTGACAAGAACATCTAGTGTGAGTTGATTTTGTCTTAGCATGACTTGAGCGTGCACATGCGGCACTTATGCTATACTCACACTGGAGCGTGACCTTAGTGTGAGTCAACAAAAACTTGCAATTTTTCACCAAATTTTGGAATTTTGAAGCCTGATTCTTGGCCTAACTATGATTGAAAAATTGAGCTTGAAAGTGCCTTGTTTTGAGCTATTTTTGGTAGGTCACACTGAAGTCATGCTACAACGTGACATGACTCGAAAATGATGTATTTTATTCAAAATTTTGATTTTGAAGCTTGATTCTTGAGTGCAATTGCTATCNTGAAAGGGCTTGAGTCATTCTTGTTTCAAAGTGTTAGGCCAAAATTAGTGGTGTTTCATTGGCCCCTCTTTGTTAATGTCTGGAGGAATCTACCCGAGAGGCATCGACAAAGAAGTGCAAAACACCATGAACAACTAGATACCAAACATTATCCATTACCCCTTGGTCAGACATCATCGCACCATTTTCAAAAGTACATGGGATTGAGGGAATGTGGTTCAAGATGTAAGGGAATCAGTTGTAACCAAGGAAGCCAGGAGGTTAAGGGCTATGATTGCTGCCAGGATTGTCGAAGAGGAGTGCTCTCACGTGAATGAGCTACATCCTTGGTCCTTATCAATAGCCAATGTTTAGCAGACTCGGAGCCAACACATAGGAGGTGCGTTCTTTGGAGAAACGGGACTCTTATGGGGTGTTTACGGGGCCCGTTGTAAATAGCCAAAGCCATGCGATAATGCACAACATGGTCTCTTTGAGACATAAGTGTAACTGCTTTCCAAGACAATTTCCTTCTCACCTAAGGCTTGTATGAGAATAGCCAATAGTCTTTTGTTTATGATGTTAATAGAGTCATGAAGACTTTTTTCATGCATTTTTCTCTTTGACCTTTTTGTTCTTTTTCTTTTTTCTTCCTTTCTTCTTTTCCTTTTTTTTTTGTTTTCTTTTGTTTTTTCCTTTTCTTTTATTTTTCTTTTCTCAATCTTTTTGAAAGAGCTTGCTTTTTGTGCCATGCTAGTGCTTGAGCGCATGCATTTTGCATCATGTACTATGTATTGTGTTTTGTGTCGCAATTGCTTAGAGAGTCACAGTGTGCAATAGTGTATTAAGAGTTTTGAACTAAGTGGAATATATCCAAGGGTGTAATTAAATAGGAAAATTGGGACATGATGGAGAAATAGGGGATGTATCAGGAGTTGGAAATGTACTTATGAATAGATTGATTAACCCAGTTACATGCATTAGGAAGAATGTGATACCTTGTTATCACGATGAAGTGCATCTATGTACGAACGCCTCAACAGTGTCATCCTGCAAACACAACTCTAAGAAGACAAGAAAAACACAAATGAAATGGTTAACTAAGCACTTTAAACATGGAGATGGAGCCACCGTGTGCAATTTCAAAGCACACAGAATCATGAATAGCATCAACTTCATTAAGATCCATGAGACAAATTATGCAGCAAGTCTTTGTGAAACATGCATAGCCAATTGCAGAAACATATCTTTTCAAACCTTGCCTAGTCATCGATGATGTTGCCAGTTTATAGTCTTAGCGGACTGTTGTGGATTATTTTTATGTCATAACCCTTTGGATGGCGCTAGTTTAGTGTCGTAGCGGATGATACATTACTAGTTTATAGTTGTAGCAAATCATGAAGAGACAAACTAGTTTATAGTCTTAGTGGACTCTGGATGCTAGTTTCGCATCATAGCAGACAGATACGGCAGTTTAGTGTCATACTAGATAGAGCTCTATGGTATCATTTTTAAGTCATGATGCCAAGACTATTTTGTGGTATCAGTTTTAAGTCATGATGCCAAGACTTTTTTGTGGTATCAGTTTTAAGTCATGATGCTAGGACTTTTCTATGGTATCATTTTCATTTCATGATGTCAGGACTTTTCTGTGGTATCAATTTCAAGTCATGATTCCAGGACTTTGATGTACCTCCAATTTATCATACATAGTAACGTTTCAGGTACAAGTGATTTGTAGGATTAGCAAACTCGTTCCCATTCATATCAGCAAGTTTGAATGCTCCATTATTGTATGCCTTGGCAACTAAGTACGGCCCTTCCTAGTTGGCTGAGAATTTATCTGAGTGTTTACGTATAGCTTTAAGAACTAAGTCTCCTTCTTTGATTAGGTGCTTATGCAGATTTTGTTTGTGTCGTTGCCACTATTTTTTCTGGAACAATTCGATTTGATCAAGCATTCACACACATTCCTCCTCTATCGAGTCAAGGTCAGCGATGCGCACTTCATTGTTTTAACTTTCATCAAGGAGGCAGGAGAGAGCTATCTACAATGAGGGAAGCTGCAACTCTAAAGGTAAAATAGTTTTAGATCTATACACAAGACTAAAGGGATTTTTACTTGTAGATGTTCGATGTGTCATTCTGTATGCCCACAATGTGTAGACCAATTGTTCATGCAATAGCATCGTTTTGAGTACCATGATGACAATTTTTTTTGTAGCCTCCGCTTGACCATTTCTCTGTGGGTAGTAAGGTGATGAAAATGCATGTTTAATGTCTAGAATTTCATAGAAGCTTTTAGTGTTTGCACTGTTGAACTGTGGTCCATTGTCGGTAACGATGGTTATTGGAATACCAAAACGGGTCATGATATTTTCTATTATGAAAGTGCAAATGTGTTTTGAGGTGGTCTTCCTAAGTGGAATAGCTTCTACCCATTTTGTGAAATATTCAGTTGCAGTGATAATAAAGCTATGTCCCACAGAGGATGATGGTGTTATCGGTCCAATTAAATCTAATCCCCATTTTTGGAATGGCCATATGATTTGTGCTGTATGCAATTCATTAGGTGGCACATGTATTAAATTACCATGCCATTTTGGGCTGTTTAGATCAATTTAAAATCATGGTGGACTATTGCAACTATTGCCAAGGAAAGAAAGATTACCAGTTTTATGCCATAGTGGGCCAAAGGTAATAATAGTTTTGAGAAACTTTTACAAGGAACCGGTCATTTATGACCATGGCTAGTTTAACTTCGTTCTAGTTGTTGAGTTGCCTCTTAATCTTCTGTAGCTTAACATGTGGGTTTGGGCATGTAGGTATGATTTTATATTCACCTTCCCCTTCATCAGTGATGTCAAAGGGTAGTTTCAACCAAGAGACATTAATAGGAATGGCTCCTATGTTTGCGTCTTCCTATGTTTCTTTAGTCATGGTAGGGTTGTGAGTTAACATCAGATTCATGTCTTGATGTATGTTCACAGTTTCTTGCTTAGGCTTAACAAACTAAATTTTTGACTCTTGACTTACCTCAAGATATGAGGAAGTGATCGATACCATTGTTTCCCCATGTATGATGATTTCACCATCCTCGTAAGGTAGGTGGATCTCCTGATGGATTGGTGAAGATATGGCTTTAAGTTGAGCTAGCTAGGGATGTCCTAGGATCAGATTAAACCCTGGAATTTCATCAACCACTATGAATTTAGTTGATGTGGGGAATTGATTTCCAACTATGAAATTTAAGGTGACCATACCTCTCACCCCAACATAGGAACTACTAAAGGATTTCAAGAAAGAGGTTGTCATGGGTTGTATTTGTTTAGTAAGCCCCAATTTTTCAATGATGGGAAAAGGTATTACATTTGTTTTCATGCCATCATCAACATGCACCCTACGTATCTTGAAATGATTAACCTGTATCGTTATGAACATAGGGGTAGTGGTGACTTCTCCTATTTTCTGATCTAGCTTAATGTCCTTAGCATGAAACTCTAGGGACATGGTCTTTGATTCCTAAAGTTGCAGGGACAATACTGCATAAATGGATGGTTCATCTACAAGAAGGTCCTCACTAACAGGGATCGAAGTCAGCATCCGTACAAGAGCTTTCCGATGTACAGATGAAGTCATTACTAGGTCATATAGACTTAGAGAAGTATTCTTTTGTTTTAAGGCTTGTGTAACCTAGGTTAACGCGCTTGCTAGATCTTTACCATTTGGGACATTCTTATGTATAGAGATTTGCTCCATTTGGCCCAACATTCATATTTCTTGTGGAGGAATTTTTGCATTAGTAACTAAGGATGCTGGGTTCGGGATACAACCCATGACATTATCCTTGTTTTAATGATTTGTAGTAGGCTCATTAATAGATGGACCCATAGGAACAACATTTAGCGGTGTAGGCTTTGGTGGTCCTAATTTGTGCTAACTGTTTTCTCCCATAGGAACAACATTTAGCGGTGTAGGCTTTGGTGGTCCTAATTTGTGCTAACTGTTTTCTCTTTCCATATGCTCTCTTATTAACCTATCAGCAAGATTTTCTCGTAGAGGTCATGAGGGAGTAGAGGTGGGTAGTGTGCCAGGATGTTTTAGCACTCAGATCACAAAGGGAATAGGTTGGCTTTTAGACGGTATGGTCGCTTTGGTGATAGAAGGAGGTACACGGATAACGAATGGTTTTGTGGTGTGTGAGATGTGTGCATGGTGAAAGGTGTTTGAGGAGATGTTGGTGTAGGTGTGTTTTCTGAAGGTTTGCGTATCACAAAATATTTTCTTGAAGAATCTTGTCTATTCTCCACATGGATAGTATTAATCACATATGGTGCTTCACTAGCATTAAGAGGATCCTTGTAAACCCCCATGGGCTAGTTCTGAGGTCTTACTAGGTTTACCTTGTCGAATACCACTTCACACCTATCAATCATGCATTGTATATCCTACTTCAAAGTGAAGCAGTAATCAATTCCATGACCAGGTCATTGGTGATACTTGCAAAACATATCTAATCTAAAGCCTCTTGGAATGGGAGGTACATTAGGTGTCACTAAGGCTAGGTTCTTGGCCAACTCACAAAATCGATCATGTTTTTGAGAGGCCGCAGGAGACATTTGCTTATGTTTAATTAAACCAACCTTTAGAAGTTGGTCAAGCAATTGTGAAGGTTTCATGGGTAAGGGCGTATATTGAGTGGGGTCTTTTCTTTTGAAGGTGCGAGCATGACCCATGTTGGTGTTCCTATTTGAGGAAGTTTCAGGTGTAGGCATAGATTTATTTCTTTCATAGTCATTTGGGATAGCGGGTTGTTTTCCTTTTTGTCTTGGATGGCCAGGTCGGGTTGTCTCAGCCACTGCTGCTACTGTTAATTTGGATTTATCTTTCCTTGTATGTTGCCTTCTAAAGGTCGAGTAGGTTGGGTCATTTCTTGTTTGTGCAGCCTCTTCTATGTCTTTAATTTGCACAAATTCCTGGCTCAAGGTACAGGGTTTCAAATAATAAAGTTTTGATTTAATAAAGTCATTCGCAGCTACCTTAAGGATGGTAAGTAGATACGTTTCAGGAATAGGCTCATGAAGTTCATTCAAGGTTGCACTCCGCCTTTGGATAAATTTCTATGTTGGCTTTAATGGTGCTTATTTAATTTGAATCAGGCTATGTAACATGGCTTCAGGTTTTAGATTTTATTTGAAACAGGTAATGAACTGATGCAACAAGTCCTCTAGAGAAGATATAGAGCTACGGGGCAAGGCTCGGTACCAGTCTAAAGCTTTTCCAGTTAAGGACATAGCAAACACATGTAGAATTACATGAGGCCATTCTTGAAGTAATAGATATTTTGTTTGAAATGTTACTAGGTGAGCGTTTGGGTCCCCTTCTCCATTATACTTGGTAAGCTAGGGTAATGAAACTTCCTTTAGCAAGGTTAGTGGTGGGACCGAGGGATCGATTGGATCATCTTGATAGAAGTATAGTACCTTAACTTCTTCAGTGTTCACATTTTTAAGGTGTTTTAATTCTTTTGCTAATGAGTGCATCATTTTCTCCGTATCTTCCCACTCTTGGACGGTAGGCAAACCGGCAGATTGGGTTGACAGTAGTTGATAATGATTTGATTGTTGCATCGTTTGTGGAAAGAGTGATTGTTGGACTATTGTTTGTTGTGGTGGGATGGCGTTTGGGGCTGAGACTATGGGGTGTGGTATGCTATAATGGATAGACAAGTTTTGCTAAATAGCTGGGGGCACACACTACCCAGTCATAGGTTGTGAAGCGGTCACTGGTGCTTGTTGGATTTGCACCTAAGGTATGTAATGGATAGACGTGGAAGTTGGTATGACTGATGGCATCCAAATCACTTGAGTTTGAAAGGTCGATCCTACATTAGTTTGCGGAGGATACTGTTGGGATTGTATTTGTAGAGGTATGATGGAACTGGATGCGTTGGATTGAATGTTGGACTTGGAGAAGATGGGAATGGGAATGGGTACTTCTTGTAGAGAAGCTGGTGGTGGAAATATAGTCTCTTCTAGGAAAGGTTGAAATAATGGATTTGTATGGGCATGGGGATTGATGATATGGTATGAATCCTCATGTTCAGATTGGGCTGCGAAGTCATCCTCCTCATCTCCACCTTGAGGCTCTATCGGAGGTGTCTATAAGGCTTGGCTTCTTGCCATGAGAAGCTGGGAGTTTATGGTGATGTTCAAAGAGTGGGATTATATAAAATGCTAAGGGGATGAATTCAAAACCTCCTTTGTGGATAAGTTCATAGTCTCTCTTTACTTCTCTCTCTACACGATCGATGGGTAAGTTGGCTTGGATCTTGACACAGATGAAGTTATATTGTTCAGGTGTGAGAGTCACATAGGTAGGGTCTTTGCCCTATAGCCTGAGTGACTGGCGTGTAGGGCCTTGGAAGTTTATCTATTCAATGACTGTTATGGATTTGATAGCAATCACAGGGTTCAAGGTTTCAGTCCCAAAGTTAGAGGTCAGCAGTGTCACTGGGTTAGCTTGGGAAGATTCCATAATGAATCTGAGTAAACTGAGCTAGACGAGTTGACTGCAAGCAACTATAGTGTGACAACTGTAATGTGACAGACTATAGTAGCTTGACCAAACTATAGCATGATAGACTATAGCAGCGTGACCAAACTACAATGTGACAACTGTAGCATGATAGACTACAGCAGCGTGACCAAACTACAGTGTGACAGACTATAGCAACATGACCAAACTACAGTGTGACAACTGCAGTGTGACCAAACTATAGTGTGATAACTTCAGTGTGACAGACTACAGTAACATCATAGACAAGGAGACTTACAAGGATGAGTGAGTTTTGATAGGTGGCGTGATCAACGTTTTATCATACAACAAACAAGAGGCCCTCCTTCTAGCACCAATTTATTGTACTGACCTAAATCATCGATATAAGGCTGGAAGAAAAACAAACACCAAAAGATCGTCGAGCAGACACAGCTAACCCTAACTTCACCCGAGGACAAGCTGGAAAAGTAAATGAACGTGGAGTGCCTTGGATTATCTGCACATAAATCAACCAAGGACTTCCTCAAGTGTAAACTATGGCTTGTGCTAGGGTTATCATAACTGATGTTTTAAAACGTAAACAGCAAGTACAAAATGTAAACAGAAACACATGCAGAACTGATATTGTAAACAAAACATAAACTGAATGTAAAACAGAGTAAACAGAATAATGGCTAGAAAAACGAACTATATTGTATTACTTAGAAAATATGTGCACAGGTCAAAGCATAGCTACACGTGTGGATGGTAGGTCAAGTGCCATGCCCCAAGTGATGTGATGTGATGTGTTTCAGAAGTGCTTGGATGCTAGGAGTTAAGTGTGCCAAGCGTCCAAGGGTTGCTAGTCTGAGTTTCCTGAGCTATCTAACTCCAAAATTGCCAACCCCATTTATGTGAATTGACAAGGTATTTATAGGATTGGGTTGGGATTGGGCATGAAATTCAAGAATGGAATCAACAGCTGGGAAATGAGAGGAAAGTGGATCAAGTGACACATGTCCAATGGACAACTGTGCATCAGTTGGACATGTGTGGGCAAGCTACGTTCTTAACCAGGTTCATCGTATCTTACAACGTGTGGCTTACTCAAGCCCATAAAAGCACATATAATTTAGAACGTGAGGGCTTGGAAAGCCCACAAATGAAAATTTACATTGAAAGGATGATGTACAATAAGAGAAATTGGCTCTGGCTCATTTGAAACTTCTGGATCTTTGATTTGACCACTACAAGATGTCGATTCAAGTGGTTTCATGGCCGTTTGAAGTGTTTTCACTTGACAAGAACTTCCAGCGTGAGTTGATTTTGTCTCAATGTGACTTGAGCATGCGCATGCGACACTCATGTTATACTCACGCTTCAGCGTGACCTCAACGTGAGTAAACAAAAAATTGTAATTTTTCACCACATTTTGGAATTTTGAAGCCTGATTCTTGGCCTAACTGGGATTGAAGAATTGAGCCTGAAAGTGCCTTGTTTCAAGCTATTTATGGTAGGTCGCACTAGAGTCATGCTACAGCGTGACCACAGCGTGACATGCAGTGTGACATGACTCAAAAATGATGTATTTTTTTTTTGAAATTGTGATTTTGAAGCTTGATTCTTGAGTGCAACTATTGTATGGCTATAGTTAATCATGAGAGTAATTTGAAATCTAGAATTTGAGCCTAGATGTGACTTGTTTAGAGCCACTTTGAGTAGGTCACACTATAGTCATGCTACAGCATGACATGTAGCCTGACATGCAGCATGACCTATGAAATCTTGCAAAAAATTGCAATTTTGAGTTAAAATCTAGCATTCTGGAAGTTGGGACTGAAGCTGTTAAGGATGTGCTCTAAGGATGACTTTGGCGTTGTAGATCAAATCATTTTGGCTCAGTTTTGAGACTCCGAGAGTTGGTCACGCTGTGGGCAAGCTTCCAATTTGATAGGATGAGCAAGCTAGCTTGATTTAGCTAAGCGTGGTTTCCATGCCTTAGCCAAATTTTGCCTCCTAAAAGCTCGAAAGGGTTGGAGTCATTCTTTTTTCAAAGTGTTAGGCCGAAATTAGTGATGTTTCACACATAATACCTTTGAGAAGGGATGACCTCGCTCATTATTTCAGATCTTCTCCTTTCAACTTAGTCATGGGGGAGATGGCCACCTCTGCTAATCAATTAAGGCCCTCAGTTACTTTTTAAGTTTTTGTTTTACACATTTTTTGTTTTACAAATTTCTTTAACTTTTTTTGTTTTTGTTTTGTAACATCATTTATACTTTTTTGTTTCTTTGTGTGGTCGTTGATTTTGTTAGGGTCACCACCTAATAAGTGCTCCTGATGGTGGTATGAACTATATTCTATTAATTGCTAATGTTTGGTTTCTACCTTTGAGTTATAATGTTGATACTAAGGTATGGTTCTTTTGATCTAACATGCAATGAGTCCACATTGTCCATGCATCCATGAATTTCTATGGTCTCTCTTGGCTTGGAACTATAGAGTCCCTTCCTTTAAATAATAGAAATATCAACAAATTGGTAACTAGGAATTTCTCAAACTAAGGAAGAACTCAAGGATTGAAAAGGGTGTGACTTCAAGGGGATTTGATGCATTTGTGCTAGCCATTCTCTTGGGTGCTTGGATGTTTTCTTCTTGAAGTTTTCCTTACCATTCCGACGTTGCTCCATTATTTGGAAGCTGAGATAATAAGAATAATAAGTCTTTGCATGGTGTGGTTCTCATGGAAAAAAAAGTGGAAATTCAAAGCACATCCCTTAAACAAAATAATCATTTGGGCTACAAGCACTAGTTATGAAACTAAACTAACGTGTTCCCTTTAACTAAGGCCCTCTCTCTCTTCCTACTTTTTCCTTTCTCATTTCCTTGGAATGGTGGTGACTCTTTGACGGAAACATTTTTGTTACTTTAGGTGGATGGATTGGCCAAGTGTATTAATGTGAAGTCACTAGATGTGGATTGCTTGAGGCTAAATTCCGAATGAGATCTACCAAGTCACATTAATCATAAATACACAAGGGGCTGTACACCACCTTGCTCTTGGAACTCCATTCCATTCTCTTCTCCTCATCATTATTTCTCCATTTTCCACCTCATTGTTGGTTGTATCAATAGTCTATATTTTGGTTGATACATTGTTTTCTTTTTGGTAAATTCTTGTAGTTAAGACTTTAACTCTTGCTTCTAAATGGCATTTCCAGAGCCTAGGGACTCTTTGAATGTGGGATTTTCAAGGCATTAAGGGCATGAGCCTACTTTGGGGAGGACCCATAGGCATTCCTATTTGGTGCATTAGTTAACTTATTTCCCTTAAACATTTCAGCAATCAACATTTATTTTGTTGATTTTCATCTCTGACATCCATTTTATCGATGTTCCCATTGTTTCTTTTTCTCCATCTTTCTTATTCCTTATCTTTTTCTTTCTCCATTCTATCGCTACTAGAGGATCACTCTTAGTCATGGGGGTCCTGGTCCAATTTTTTCAATTTTCTCTTAACCCCTATACCTTGGGTAGTCACCAGTGTTATATCTCCAAAATATGCATTAGCCATATCACAACTCAACCAATGGACCTTATACTGAGGCAAGGTATTAACTACATTATGATTTATTTACCATTGCTAATATGAGATTGTGTTGTGTGTGCAAATGGAAATCGTACAACAATGGATTGGACTTGGAGGGAACACTTAGAATGGACTAGTGCTAGAACATTTATGCAAGGAATAGGATTGATGGCGTGCTTATGAATGGCCAACAGAAAGCGCAATCTTGGCATCGGTAACAATAGACTTCTTCTTCTTCTTCTCTCTCTCTCTTCTCTCTTCTCTCTCAGCTTCCAAATAAGGCTGGATGTCAAATGTGTATAGTGTTCACTCTTATGGTCATGAACACTAATATTGCCATGTACTGTAATGATGATCCATTCACCTGTCACCCCATTCACCATTACTATCATTCAAGTCAATAATCCCATACCTTCCCAATATTTTGTAAGGAACTCAAGGATGAGTTTTCATTCAGTCATGGGGGTATGATGAGCCGCAATATCACGTACGTGATATCACGTCCACCCCACAATATCATGGCCTGCCTCAATTTCTATAAATAAGAGATAGCTTTCCTTGTTCTAGGAAGTTAGACTTAGACCCTTAGCTAAACTCTTACAATGTTACCATTCCATAGTTAGAATAATTTCCATGTGCCTGTAGTAGGAGTCTTAAAGTGAATGGATCTTATTTAAGAAAATTGTACCTGAGCACATATTTGTGTACAACAATAAAGACAAACTTTGTGATAAACCTTGCAGCATGTGGATTAAGCTAAATAGTAATTAATTATTGTTGAATGTTTAAATGCTTTCCTAGTTAATTAATCTCTCTCTCAACCCTTGACTCTCCTAGTTAAGTACACTAAGTACGACTGCTTCAAGCATGTGTGTAGCGCTTGGTAACCTAGTGATGAGTAGTGTTTGGTAATCCCAGTAGCATTGCACTAGTTTAGCATGTGTGCAACAAGTCAGAAAAAATACTAGTGTTAGAAAAATTATAACTTAGTTAGTGAATAGTCAATGAAAGTTAGTCACTTAGTTCTCCTTACCTTCTCCTATTAGCATAAGACGTTTAAAAGATAAAATTTATAAAAATCATGTACCTCAAGCTTACTTAACCATACAACCATGACAATACAAGTAAGTTTGGGAAGACAATGATTGATTGACCCTAAGTATTCCATTAGGGCACGTAAGCACTTAGTCCTTGGAGTTCGACTGGATCACACATGAAATGCTCATATTCGTATGGTTGAGTGTAGGGGTACCTCGCCACTCATCAGTCTAGAACTAATAAGCAGATCAATCACTTCCATGCATCTTTGAAATAGTTTTATATTCTCATTTTCAAACCATTGGATCTCTTTTGGTTTAGTGGCTACTACGTAAACTGGTTTTTGCTCACACATTTGCTCCTTAACTTTATGGTGGGTCAATATAGGGGTTTTGTTAATATTTTAAACTTCCAGTTCACAAATGAGTCCTTTATCATTATTAGTGATGCATAGATTTACCTATCTCTCCACAATGATAATTTCATCATTTATGTGTTGTGTTGGAGTGGTGATGGTTGTTGGGTTTTGCATATGATTAGGAGACATTGCTCTAGCAACGAAGGATGTTGCACCAAATTGGCCTTGTGCTAGTTTTGATGTGCTCATAGGTCTACATGTTTTGTGCTTATGTGAGGAAACTACCCTAAACAAAGAACATTTCTAAGGTTGTGGCTAAGATCTACTAGCATTATCATTTCCATGTATGTTTATAGCACAAGTGGCATTCTTTCATTGATATTGTGGTGTTGAACCTTCCTATGTTGTTGATGATGACATATGATGGAGGGAAGTATGAGCATATTGAGAATATCATGGAGGATGAGAGGCATGAGGTGGTGATCCTTCAAAATATGTCATGGGCCAATGATATTTAGGAGAGTGGTAGTAGTGATTTGAGGTAGAGAAAGTGGAACAACTCAAGGAAACAAGTTGTTGAACATAATATTCATATGGGTTTGGCTAACAATAAGGATAGTGCTGGTTTGATGATGGCCTCCCCCATGACTATGGGTTTTGCCACTACGTTGGATGATAGTATTGAGGTTGGTAATAAGCTCCACTAGGATATCACAGTTGGTTGTAGGACTATTTAAAATTATCATGTGAGAAAGATAATTTCCTAAGCATTTTCTTTTATATGAACTTGGGATTTAAAGCAAAAGTCCAATACTCATGTAGATGTAACATGACTAAGTAATAACCCTTTGGATGATCATATAGGTTGATGTCACATCCATCATCTTCTTTTATGGTTGATTTTATAGCCCCTTCTTCTATAGCTATTTTTCCTTTTTGCTGATAAGTGTTCCTAGCTATTTCTTGGTCCTGTTTCCTCCTTATGTTTTGATCAATTGATTTCTTTTGTATTACTCTGTTCTTGATGATTTCTATGCAACTTGTAACTTTCTCATTTATCCATTTCGACATTTTATCTAGCTTTGCTTCAAGCTCATCGATAGACTTTTGTATTAGCAAGGTTTGTTGTGAAGTCATCCCATTGAGAGCTGCCTCTTTTTCCTCATCATAGATATGGACCCTTTTCTTTTAAAGAGTTGGGTCCCAATTATTTTCCTCTACATTCTCTTTTTTACATAGCTCTCCTTTTCTTGTTGCCACCCACTTAATTAGCCTTTCTATCTGATGGACTTTTAATTCATATAACTGACCTTGGGCATATATCCCAAGGGTCTCCCTTTTTTTATTAGAAAGCCCATCTATGATGTGAAAAATTTACTCTTTTTGAGAGAATCATGGATGGGACATATATGTAGTAGCAAATAGTATCTATCCAAGGCCACATCCAAGGGTTCATGAGTTTCTTACTTCCACCCTTGGATTTGTTTTCTTAGGTTGGACACTCTCACATAGGTTTGGTATTTTTCATTCAAAAGTTCCAACATTGTGGACCATTGGTGGATGGAACTTAGTTCCAATGATCTATACCAAATTTTAGCTTCATCTATTAGTATCCTATGGAAGAGCTTAAGCTTTTGCTACTTATTTTCAATATCTTGGAAGGCACAGGCATCATGGAAGGCTTGTAAGTGATGTTGTGAATTATAATTATGGCCTCTCCTAAATTTAGGAATGTTATTAATGTAAATCCATTTGATGCAGTTGTTCCTTTTATGCCTTTGGGGTATTTTAACTACCTTCCTAATTTATGTCAAGCCCCTAGTAGCCAACAAGGGTTCATCTATACCAAACACATCATGGTGATAATCTATATTTCTATTCTTCTAATTGTGATGATCTTGTCTATGCTCATTTTAATGTCTTTGAGTTTACCCTTGGGTTCAATTTCTATCTTTATCTTGACCCCATAGTGGAGCTCTATCTCTCGTCAAAACTAGACATTCAAGAGAAAGAGGAAGATGAGGAACTTGGAGAATTGTCATGGCTCCTATAGTTGTACCCATGGTCCCTTGATCTTAGGCCTTGAGACCTTCTCTGGTTTGGGACTTACTTCATCTTCTCTAGGATTGTCTACCTTAGGTAAATGTAGTTCTTAAATGTAGTTAGGGTAGTCATGAACATTTGGAACCCCTTCATGAGGTTGGTCACTCCAATTTTCTTCCTCATATATCTTGTTAGTTCTCCAATGGATTTTTTTCTCCATACAATGCATTATTGATTCCTACTGAAAGAGATATTCTTATTGGTTTATCATGTGTGTGACTTAATATTTTTCGAAAGATAATTCGTTAATGCATTTACAACGATCCTGTCTGATATAATTGATCTACATAATTAGCACTATCTCCTACAATGGTGTCAATGATGAGTGGCGAGGTATCCCTACACCCAACCATACAACTCACAAGTTTTCATGCACAATCTAATCGAATTCATGGATGGGACTAGATGTGGCATCTAGATCATTATGTCTTAATCATAGTTCCCTGTCTTCCCACTTGGACTAGTGGTAGCTTTATCACATATGGTTTAGTCCAAAGTGAGGCATATGATACTTCTTATGCTACTCCTAATGGTAATAAAGAAATCAATTAATTAAGCTAATTAACAATGGAAAGTAAAGTCTAAACTAGCTAATAGGTTATGAGTGTCCATTCGTAGCTTGTTGTACACATCCTAAACCCACATATCTACTACTGGGATTATCAAGCACTATGCTATTGGGCAAATTAAGTAATAACGTTGCTAGGGTTACCAAGCGAATATGTGTTTATGCTCAAAACTAGTTGCACTCATTCTACCAATTCATTAATATGCATGAAAATGTAAATATTAACTAAGTACATGAAAAGTAAATTGCATTAAAAGCAAATCTAATCTACGTTAAAATGCTGCAATGAATAAGAATCAATCTCGATCTTATTATAATTCATAGAATGTATCTAGGTACATTGCCACTCAAATAAGACATTGCACAACTAACTTAGATTCACACTATGGGCACTCACTAACTGCTCTCTAAGACTATAGAATTAAACTACAAGAATTTAGCTACTCTATTAACTAATTAACTTTCAAATTCTGCATCCAAGTGCTATATTTATAGGCCAACACACATCTTGTGATATCAAATATTTGATAACATAGCATGGGATCCGATATTGAATATGCAATATCGAAGCTAAGATACCAGAGCTCTAATATCTTAGCTTACCAAAAATTGACTTTTTGTCAAACAGGTGTGATATAACATCAATGATATCACAAATGTAATGTAGCATCAGCGATATGCTAGCCAATTGATGATTCATTAGTAGAACCAAAGGAATTTCTAGATCGATTCTCCTCTTAGGGAGTGGTCCTACCTTGATTCATTTTGTAATGATTTTAGGAAGCATGATAGTCTGAATATTTAGACTTGATGAAGATAGAAACTTGTTAATAGTGAGAAGATTTGTTTCAGGAGAAGATGGTCTTGATGAAGTTCTAATTCTACGAGCCTTCTCTTAACTTGTCCTAAAGAAAGAATGTTTCTTTGTTTGGCCCTTAACATTGTTGGTGAGATTTTCAACTTGTATATTTACTACCACTGCAACTCTTTTCTACTATGATTCTGATGATGACTCTTGTTGCTTCGTAGGTGGTGACACTAGTGGAAAAGGATTTGGATTAGAATCTAAAAAATTAGTTGCTTGTGGATGCATGTATGAGTCTGAATTATTCCTTGGGGATGTCAATCATTGATATTCTAGTGGATAATACTATGGAGTCTGAATAGTAGCATTTTCTACTGAGAGAGATTGTTGGACATAGTATCCATAAGGCCAAGTTGTCGATAAGGATACTGTTGGTGAGGCGATGGCATGGTTCACACTTGAAACTATTGTCATTGTTAATGGTATTGCTCCTATGGTTGTGGTAAAGGTTCACTATAGCACATTAATTGAGGTTGTTGTCTGTAGTTACCTTAAGGATAAGATAACCATTTGAGCATCTATTTCTGAACAAGTTTGGGGTTAAGTACATATGCCCTTATTTCTTGTAGATGTATCATAATCAAACAACATCCTTTAGGATGTTCGTACTAACACATAGTGCAACCTTCATCATCTGTAGATCTACTATCTAAGACCTTAGATACTAAAGCAATTTTGCCTTTCCATCCAAGTTCTCTCTTCTTTCTTTTGTCTTTGCCTCTTACAAAGGCTTACTCTACTCTTTCCTCCACAATCTTTAGTATTATTGTACAACTTTCATCAACTGAATCCCACATTTTTGCTACCTATGATGTTACATCGACAATAGATTTTTGGATTGGTAGCATCTCTTTTTGAATTGCCCAGTCCAAGGTTTCTTCCTCTTGTGTATCACACCCTCATGAATCTCTCTTTCTTATTGATAAATCCCTATTATACTCTTCAGCTGATTCTCTTTTCTAAGTTTAGCTTCTTCTTTTGCCACTTGATCAATCAATCTTTGAATGTGATGGATAGTCATTCTGATAGTCTTCCCTAGGTGTAAACCCCAAGGGTCCCTCTAGTTTTACTCCTTAATCCATCTATGATGTGCCTAAGTTATTTCTTTAATGAAAATTCATGGCCTAGGCATCTATGTAATAGTGAATAATATCTACCTATTACTGTATCAAGGGTTTCACAAGTCCCTTGTTTCAAGTTCTAGATTTGTTTTCTTAGATTTGACACTTGTGAATAGGTCTAATATCTATCATTAAAGATTTCAAGCATGGTACTCCAGCATCTGAGGGATTCAGGTTCCAGTAACATGTACCAACTTTCTACTTTCTTCACAAAAGTTCTAGGAAATAACTTCAATTTCTACCAATCACTCTCTATGTTTTGAAGGGCATAGGCATCATGGAATTCTTGAAGGTGATGCTAGGGATCAACATTGTAAAGACCTTCAAATCATGTCATATTGTTCATATCTAGCTATTTGGTTTAGCTATCTTTCACATGCCTGATTGATATGTAGACATCTTCTTGAATATTTATCATACTTTAGGTTTCCATTAGAAGTTCATTATCATAATTGAGTTTGTATGCTCTATTGTAGTAGCGATCCCTTCTATGCTCATGCCTCTCCTGATCCTCTCTTCTGTCTCTTCTTCTCCTTCTCTCACACTCTTCATCTTTTGAATCAGAGTATCTAGAATATCTATTATGATGTCCATGAGTTCACCTTTCTTCCTTATCAAAGTCCCTATACTTATGTCTCCTCTTGTCAAAGTCCTCTAACAATCGTGATGAGGCAGATGAGGTGGTAGGAGAACAGTGTTAACTAGTTCTCCTTTCATGACTCTTATATGTCTCCCTGTAAGATTTAGTAATATCCCTTGGCCTAGCATCCCACTAGTATCTTGAGTTAATAGCCTCCGTCTTATGTGTCTCTACCAGAGTAGATTGAAGTTGGGCTTTGACAGATTCCTATACTCTAATGATAGGTGTCTCTGAAGGCTCCTCATGGTTCTAGTGAAGTTGTTCTAAAATGAATTGATTAGCATGAAGTTCTTCTATGATAACATAAGTGTTATTCTACTTTCCTTTGCTATTTATATGATTTATTTACATGGTAGATCTCTTCTCATTTGCTTCTTAGTGGGTTCATAGGGTCTAGTCATGCGTTGAGTCACATGATTCCCTTCCTAGATCTGGCCCAAATGCATTCTTTTTAGAGCAATTTGTAGCATGTTTAGTGTTGCATGTTTTGGAGGCAAGACTATGTTGCATTGTATATCTCTCCACCTCATTTTCTTGTCCTAATGGAATATGAAAGTAAAGTTTGGATGGTATGGATCAATGTGAGCATAAGTGATTTGTGTCTACATTGTCATCCCCCATTATTTTTCATCAACAATTATGTTACTACTTCTTCTTATCTCCTTAGTAGGTGATGGTTGATCATTATGTGAAGCCATGTTACAATTCTTTGATGGTTTGAGTTAAAAGTGTGCTTTACTTATGGTTGTTAGATTTTAGTTTAATTTTTAGGTACAATGAACTTTGGAAAATTAATTACTTAGCATAAAATTGACTTGTCCTAGTTAATGCTGCCAATGATGAGTAGTGGAGTACTCAACACCCAACCATACAAGATACAGGTGTTCATGCATAATCTTAGTCAAATTTTGTGAACAAGACAATGTAATTATGCAAATAATTGGTTAGAGTTCACGATCATTGTCTTCCCACATGAGCTAGTAAATTAAATGTGAATGGCTTAGTTCATGATGAGGCATATGATAGATGATGTTTTATGAGCCATAGTTCTCCTAGCGAACATGAAGTAAAAGTAATAGTTTCTAAACCTAAGTAATAGTAAACAAATCTAATCTAGCCTATGCAATGAGAAACCGATCCTAATCTACCGTTTAGACCTTGGACTTTATGTAACCATTACTAGATTACTAAGTACCAAAATACAAGGCATACCAAGTGATAGTACTATTGAGTTACCAAGTAGCTACATTAAGTGCTCAAGATCGACCGTACTCATTTCGCTTCATGATAGTAGTAAAGTGCATTGAAAGTAAATCAATAACTATGAAAATAGTAAACATGAAATTAAATGAAAGCAAAAATAAAACTAAGTGTTGCTGTAATGATGGAAATTAATCTTGATCTTTATTTCTAGTCATGCAATGCATCCAAGTACATCACATTTGAATAAAGACTTCATTCAATCACTTAGCATCACACTCCAAGAAGACACCACTAAGTACTAAAAGCTAAAATTATGAAAAAAAAAACTAAAAGAGTTATGCTAGTATGTTATCAAATCTACTAGGGATCCATGCATCTAAGTGTTTCTTTTATAGGCTGGCACACATCCCATGATATCATTTATACAATAATGTATCATGAGATACAATAACATATCTATGACATTGTAAATATGATATTGTAACTACAATATAGTTACTGCAAAAAATTTGGATTTATCAAAATGGATTTAAGAAATTCCTTAAGGTGAATCTTGTGTATAGGCATCTATCTAACCTATTGGTCACATCCTACCATTTTTAATTAGGAATAGATCATATTGTTTTTACCTTTTTGATACTCATGTTTTTTATTCATTCTTTTGTTCATGTTGCTCCATGCCTTATCTAGAATATAGGCCTTTATAATTTTCTTATCTAGGTAGTGGCCACCTATAACATGCCTCATTCCTATTCTCATTAGTGCATCTTAAAGTATGGAGAGGGTAGAGGGCTAGTATGCCTATATGTAGAATAATGTTTTGTTAAGGGTTCCTCCACCTAAGCTATTCTTCTTGGTAGAATATGAATGTCTATTATGAATAGAAAGAATTATCTTAGACAAATGTAATTCAAACCTATTTTGGACCTTCCTAGTGTTTATGATCATGATCCATTATTTGTTCAATATTTTTTGGTTAGTAATGGGCTTCTTAACCTCTAAACAAAAGTCATTTTAATAATCGATTCTATGTATGCTATGTATTAATATATTAAGAATACCTTAAAGATAAGTCTTGATTAGCTCCTATAATGATCATATATTTTATGATTAAATGTTGAAATTCAATTACCCCTATAAGTTTTTTTCTATCAGTTATCATATGTACACATGTGATAAGTGGCTAGGCATTCCAACACTCCTCCATACAAGTCACGAGTATTCACGTGTGACCAAATTGTAATCCATGGATGGACAATGTAAGTATGCTAGTGGTTGATAGTTGGTTCATGATCGTTGTCTTCTCATGTTGAGTTAGTAAACTACAATTAGTATTAACTCTTAGTGAGGTATATGATATCATGATGTTGTGGTTGAAATTAATCCTAAGTGTTTCCATAATAAAAATGAGAATCAAATCTAAATCTAGGTAATAATAGAAATGTAGATCTATGCTAGAATATGACGATAAGCATCTATTCCTAGCTTACCATACATGCCCTAGTCTCACATAACCATTCTTGAGATTACCAAGTGAATTTACTACTAAGTGAATCAAGTGAAGTCATTATTGGGTTACCAAATGATTATACTTAATGCTCAAAACCAATCATACTTATTCTACCTTACTAATGGGCATTCGAAAGGTAAAGTACTTAGAAAATGTAAAGAACTTAAAGCAAAGTAAACATATTAGAAAATAAAAGTATACTAAGTGATATGCAATTGTAAAAAATAATCTTGATCTTTATTGTCACTCATGAATTATGGCCAGGTATAATCCACTTGAATAAAAACTCCGTACAACTATTAGTGATGAGTCACCATTTTAGTCAACCGCGATATCGCGTATGTGATATCATGTATGTGGTATCGTAGCCTGTCTCCTCATGTATAAATAAGAGGTAGACAGTTCTGATAAGCATTAGTTTTTGGTAAGTTAAGTATTTAATTTTTTAGTAGTTCTTTCTCTCAACACTTTTCCTCCTAGTGTATGCCCGTAGTGTGGTGATTGTAATTGTATGGCATCCTTATTCAAGTGTGACATACTTGGGCATGCACATGACTGGCAATAAAGATCGAGATTACTTCATCATTGGAACATTCACTTAGTTTAATTAATTAATTATTTAATTGTTATTTACTACTTTCTTAGTTAATCTCTTCTCACCCTAAACTCCTGTTAAACATGGAATGAGTACGACTTGATTACGAGCATTTAAGTGTGACTACTTGGTAACCTAGTAGCGTACCTAGGATCTATGCTTGGTAATCTCAGTGGTAGTCATGCACGAGGTCCAAGATGTATATGGATGATTGAGGAACGGATGCTCATTACACTTAGGCTAGCTTAGATTCTCTCTCATCCTTTCTCTCTTAGCTTAGTTAATATTATCTTCCATTGTCTTCAGGAGTAGCATTAGCATAGAAACACATCATACACCTCACTTTGGACTAAACCATACATGACAAAGTTAACACTAGTCCAGATGGAGAGATAGCAAACTGTGACCTAAGGATAACTGTCTAGATATCACAACTAGTCCATCTACAGAGTTCGACCGGATCGTGTGTGAAACGCTTGTATTCATATGGTTGAGTGTAGGGGTACCTCACCACTCATCAGTTAGTTACCACACTGTAGGCATTCACTTCTAACTTTAAGTAAAACTCATAGAAAAAAACTATAAGAATTTTGCTAAGGGTTGGATGAAAGTTATTCCTTTGACATGACAGAGTATTGGTATTTATAATGTTGACCAAAACCCACTACATCACATCAATGATGACATATGTAAGCCTACAATATCATAGATACAATATTGTAAATGCAATATGGTAGATATGATATCATAGTATTTGAAAAATAGGTTTTATCAACAAGTATTCGACTATGCATATTTTATTCTTTATGCATGATGAAGTGTCAAAGGTCAATGCATCGACTGGGCCACGTATACGGAGCCATGTATACACGACCGCGTCGACGCAGGCCCGTCGACGTAGCCACCCTACGTCGACGTGGCCTCATTTACGCAACCCCCTTTGCCGAATCTATAAATATGAGGGCCTTTCGTCTCATTTAGACATCTTTTGAGTAGTGATAGTGAAGCTCTTGCAGTTTGCTCCCACAAGAGATAGAATATTTTCCAAGTGCCCGTAATAGGTGTATGAAAAGCGATTAGATCTTTATTCGAGCATTGATGTATCTAAGCCCATTGGCGTGACGGCAATAAAGACAAACTGTTCATGCAATCCCTGTAGCATTTGGACTTAGTTGTTTCATACATATAATAGTTTAAAATGTTTATGCTTTATTAATTACTTGTTGATCTAATAGTTTAAATATGTTATGCTTTATTAGTTATTTGTTGATTATTAATGTTTTTATTATTATAATTTCAATCGTTATGGTTCATTCGTAGTTCGTTAAAGACATAAGTATGACCATCTCAAACGTAATCCAAACACTTGGTAAAACCAGCGACGCTTAACGTCTGGTAACCCAGCAGTGTTAGGAAATGCTTAGAACGTGCTCGGAAGATGGGACTAGATACTTATGCTAGGAGTAGTTAGAACATAAAAATAGGATAATTAGACATTAGATAATAGTTTATCCTTTACTTTCAATACCACAATTAGTTGCCAAAATATAATTAAAAAGATATAAAAATCATTAGCCTTAGTCTCACTTAACTAATGTAATAGAACCTCACAAGTGAGATTAGGATGACAACGACCGTTCCAACCCAAGGTTTCACGGGTTAGAAGTCTGGTGTATGTTAAGTGCTTACAGTCTGCGGATATCGACCGAGTCGCACATGAATGCTCGTGATTCGTATGGTTGGACGTAGGGATACCTAGCCGCTCATTAATGCACATTCAGTTCTATATATCCAATCTTTATTATGCCTATTTAATTATGTATCTTTTATTTTTATTATGAATATGTGATTATATAATACTCTATTCATGAAGCAATTTTGAACTCTAACCCTACCAAGACCATATCCCTTATTACTATTTGTCATTAAACTAGAATTTGGAGTTCATTTTTAATTATAACTAAATATTGCATAAGTCAATTTTGTTAAGAAAGTACTTTAGAATAATGTCCTACCTACAATCTAACCTTACAACTATGTTCAGGATATTCAAAAACATTAGTTTTAACCCTTGGTTCACTAAAATCAAAGTTATGGTTCTCAAGATATCACATTTTTAGTTTGCTAAAAATACTGTAAAAGTTTTAGTATTTGAATGGAATTTGGCATGAGGTCATATAGTGCACTTAATAAGGATCCCATAATTACAAACAAAATTTGATTTAGAGTTATATGGTTATTATGCAAGCCTCAACGTAAAGGGTATTAGTTAAGGGGAAAAAATGGAAAATGAACATATGAAAATGTAAATAGTTAAAACATTATTTAAAATCAAAATTAAAGTAAGATGGTCACATGAAAGACTATTTGAAAAAAATTTAAAAAAAAAAAGCTAAAGAAAACATATAATCTTATATAAAAGATGTCTATCATACATTTATTCCACTACCCTCTCTTTTATGTTGCCTTACCTATGCATTTGAATTTTCTATTTTCTATTCTAAACATTAATCATTTTTTGTCCTATTTCTTTATCTCCAAGCCAATTTTAGCCATGTTTCTTTCATTTTTAAATATGTAGCAAGCCTACATCACATTGCATATGATATTTCTAGTTATAAATAGATTGTGATATTCAATACATCTCACTTCAGGCTGTGAAGAATTTTTAGCGTGTTTAGTTTAAGTGAAACGAAAACTAATTTTGAGCATTAGGTGGAAAAAGGAAGACAATAAGAAGATTTTGAAAGCCTACCAACATGATAAGAAATCTTATTTTACTTTCCTTTCCATTTCACTCTCCTATCTTCTTGTAGATTTTGTACACTTTCTTTTTGCTTTTTTTTTCCCACAATTTTATTTATTATGTCAAGACTTTGTTAAATTTTTATGAGTTTGAACTTGTTTTTATATGGAAAATCAATATTTTAATTTTGTCCAAATCATTTTCTATCTTTTTAATGAATTTTTGGAATTGTAAAAAGTTTTCCCAACTTGGTTCTCAAATATTTTATAATTATTTTGGATATACTCTTAGTATAAATAGGATTTCATGAGAATTTTTATAAAATTTTGGCTATTATGAATTTTTAGCTATTTTGGAAGTCTTTCAAATGTTTAGAATAAAATAATAATATTTATGTGACTGCCTTTACTCAATTGGTTGTAGGAGCCATGAATCTTTTAGATAGCCCCATCTACATGTAGTAGTGAAGTGTTCTTTAGTAGGAATCATCCCACAGAAACAAGGGTTTGGATGGATTTCCTATGTTGGATTTTGATTTGTAAGTTCTTGTGAGGTTGGGAAACTAGTTGAGATCATGGCCCTGAGTAGTTGAGCTTAGTAGTGTTAAGTGAGGCATAGTTAAGACTTATCCTTCTTATGATTTGTATGTCTCAGTCATTAAGAATGTTAGTAGTGAGGCTATTACCAAGACCTAGCAATGAGTGACTCATTTGGGGTAACAAGGATAATCTAATGATAATAGTGAAGTTATTCCAAGACCTATTGATGTATCTATTTAGCAATGAGAATAAGTAAGAGTTAGCATTCCAAGATGCATGGATAAAATATATATTCTTTTGGACAAATTTTTCATATCTTTGGATATTAAATAATTAAAAAGATAATCCAATGATAGTAATGAGGTTACTCCAAGACCTATTGATATATTCTTTTGGCAATAAAGATAACCAAGAGATAGCTTTTGGAAATGCTTGGATAAAATATATATTCTTTGGATTTCAATTGGATTTTTTGAAATTTTGTGGCATTTCTAGACTTCAAAATATTTTAGAATATTTTATTGAACTTTGTCTATCCAATATCTTAAGACTTTTGGTCTAGAACCTCTATGCTCTATGAAGAGGAACATAAAATAATCTTTCTTATTTAAGGAGTTTTGAATCCTCCTACATTTTAATGCAAAGAACCCAAAGTAGCCATGAAAAAATTAGAAGATGGACATAGGAGAAAAGGTAGATCAATTTTGTACAAGATGGACCCTCTAAACTTGAAAAATAATTTCTATATATTTTGTATTTTTGTAAAATTAAAACTTTATACATTTTTTAAATACTTGAGTCATGTACCTATTTTATGAATAAATAATAAAGTATGATAGATATTAAATTGCCATTTGTACCATTTGGACAATGACATTGCAAGCATCTTAGAATTAAAAGTGGAAGATGTATCCAACTTCCTCAAGAAGAGCACATTTATAGATTATACATATAAGGAGCCCTTGAAGATGAGTTACATGGGTTTCTTTCTTATGCTATGACTACCCATTTAAGACAACTTTATAATGTTACAACAAAAAGCTTATGTGATTTGTTTTTATTGTTCCCATTGGTGCTTGATCAATTTGTAAAGTCTATCTTTATTTTTCATGAAAATATAATATCTATCCAATAGATCCTAGGGGTCTTTGGACGTAATAAAGCTTCATTTCATTTTATTTCATTATTTATTATATATTAATATTTTATTTAATTATTTTTAGTTTTGTTATTTAATTTGGTAGACTTCAAATGTGAATATCTTTATTTCTAGATGACCAATTGAGACGAAACAAATATTGTTGGAATCATTATTTTGCATACTATTTTATGATGCAACTAGTGAAATTTTTCAACATCTACATTTTGTTCCTATGTAAATTTCTATTTTTCTTTAAATAAATTTTATTTAGTTATATATGTGAGCAATATGAAATTTGCTATGCTATATTACTTTGTTATATTTATGCTTTTAATTAATAATTTTTATCTATTTTACAACTTCCTTTTAAATTACTAAATCAAAGTTAAATCCATATCCTTGGGGTTTCATAGCATTTCTATTAGTTAGTTATAGGATTTTATAGATAATTAATAGGGGTGTTACAAATGTTATCTTATATGGTGCTAAATGTTGGGTAGTACAAAAGATGCATGAATAATAACTTAGTGTGGCAAAAAATGTAAATACTTTGATAAATGTCGAATGTTACTAGAAGAGATAAATTACATAATAAAGACATTAGAGGAAGACTTAGAGTAGTTTCATTTTCAAATAAGCTACAAGAACGACAAGCTAAATAGTTTGAACATGTGCAAAGAAGATTAGACAATGAGCATATAAAAAAAAGGTTACTACATGCCATTGAAAAAAATACCAAAGAAGACATGGGAAAAAAATAATTGAAGATGATTTGAAGAAACTACAAATAAATAAAGATTTAGCTCTTCATAGAGGCAAATATCACAAAAGAACTCATGTTGCTAATCCCATTTTATCAAGACAAGGCTAGGATGATGATGATGATATGTCAATAAATATAGTTTGACTAGCAAAATTGTCCCTTGCTATGCATTAATTTATAAAGAATTGTATTTTCTATATATCTCTATGTATTCTTATACCCCTTTTCTATAAATGAAAATACCTATGTATTTTAGTTTTAGTTTGGACCAACTCCTTTAAATTTTTAAATGTAATTTGGAAATAGAAATGGAAGTAAAAATGCTTTATTATCATCTAGAGAACTCAAGAGGGCTATATGATGAAAAAAAGCAATTTGCAAGGTTTTAATATATTAGTCTTGAAATTCTTATTGAAGAAGTGCCTTAATGTTGATAACTTTAGCTCAAAAAATGGTAACAAATTTTTTGCTTGCATGTCCTATTCAAGTTTTAATGAAGTTTTAAAAAGAACAAATAAGGAAAACATTTTTTTTAACTTCTTTGTCCACTATTTTTGCCCCACCATTGCCTCTACATAGAATCTACCATTGCCTCTACATAGAATCTACCATTGCCTCTATATAGAATCTACGTATGAGATTTTCATTCATACTACTTTTACATAGAATCTGCATATGCGTATGTGATTTTCATTCCTACTACTTTTACATTGAATCTGCATATGCATTATTCTTTTGGAATATCCATCCACTTTCATCAAGTAGTACAACAACTTCCCTTTGCCCTGAAATTTACTGCAACCTTCATTAGCGTTGCAATTGCATTACTCATACAAATAGACCTTTCCATTAAGGATCCTCATATGTATTAAAATAAGCTAAAATCCCCTAAAAAGAAAAGCTAACATAAACTCATTTAGCAACAATACCTAATTTTATCTTGCATAAATAACAAAGAAATTTCCATAAAGAAAAATAAGAGGACATATATTAAGTCCTATTCCATGGATAAAAAGACTCTTGACATGGATGTAAATTTGTGGACTTCTAATATTACATATAAATTTTGCTTGCGAAAAGAATATTCGTCCATGTTGAACAATATTTCTCAAGATGCCCTTTGCAGTGTTACGAGTATGCAATGATCCTCTATTTCATCCTATCGTATTTTATTCTCTCATTTTAAAACCAATTTCCCAGGAACTCCACTGGAAGTGAATCCTCAACATACATCATATGGATACCGAATATTTCCACATATCTGATTGACACCGACACAATTGAATATATTAACGCAGAACCGCCACCACCTGCTACTCTAGGAATAATTTTCGTGAAAGTCTCGAATGTTTGGTGACATCAATATGATGCCAGTGAAGATGATGGCTTCAGCGCAAGCACACGCCTGAACCATCTTGCAGACTTTTTAGGATATCTCTCCAAATCCGTGTCCACATAATAGAGTCCAAGACGCATGAAATATCCCATAGCATATTCAAAGCCATCTACCAGAGTCCAAGCAAAGAATCCCTTCACATTTGATCCCTTGCTGCATTTCAAGTAAACATTTGGAGTTTCACAACAGAATGGAATTGACAGAAGCAAGAAAAGTACAAGATATAAGCCTCAAAGCTCACATAATTCAATTCATAATCTCCAACAAGACAGGAATCCAAATAAGTATGCACCTGATGGCATTGTGCATATGTGTAATGTAGTCACGGAAAAACGATACTCTGAGTGTGTCATTCACTCCTTTGGACAATGGCAGCACTGGTACGTTTTGTTCTGGATAGCCTGCAAAACAGTGCACTGAATGAGAAGAATCCATAAAAAATTCGCATCTTAGTGACATTATATATCAAGGGACCATTACTCGTGTTTGTTTTTAAGTTAGGTTAAGATGACGTAAGTTTCAGCCTTAAGAAGTTAAGCTTTTGCTCATTAAAGCTCTGGATGATGATCCTCTTAATGATATTATACCACAAAAGAGGTATATGAGTCCCATGAAATTTTCTGGCCCATGATATTTTCTAGGTTATGACTTGAAACAGGGGAAAAAACAAATGCTGTAGAACCCATAAACCTTTAAAACGGCGGCATCGATGGATTGTGGGGTGCCTGATGAACTATGTCAATGATAGTTCCCACATTAGCATTGCATCTTTAGCATAATTTGGTTCAAATGGATTTTTGTATGTTATCGAATTACAAGTTTTAACCTACAAGCTACACCACACTGCTGTATCAGTGATAGACTGAATTTGTTTTGTCCCATCAAATTGACTCACCACATTCTGTGACCAGCACTGGTGGGTTCCCGTACCGGGCCTTCATATGTAAAAGCAAATGCTGAAATCCTAATGGTACCGAGCCGAACCCCAGGTTCTGTAAAAAGTAAAAACAAAGAAATTTTGCCATATTAAACATTGCCACTGATCATTTCAGAGTTAAATCATAAAATCTTCATAATTTTTTACAACCTTCACTGCAGGCGACTGGACGCCCTCTGCCGCAGCTGAATGGATCGATTCCGGCATAATTTCATCACAGAAGAAGAACAATCAGATTTGATCTCAATAGAGATGAAATTTAAAGAAAAAGAAGTGGGTTACAGTAAAA
This sequence comes from Gnetum montanum, assembly GCA_015680685.1. NCBI lineage: Eukaryota > Viridiplantae > Streptophyta > Gnetopsida > Gnetales > Gnetaceae > Gnetum > Gnetum montanum. The sequence goes on along the minus strand of MNCI01002098.1, from coordinate 714,344 downwards.
TTGCCAACGTTTTGCAAGCACTGCCATGTCATCAAAGTAGCTAGTTGGTTCGGAGATGTTTGGCCGGTCATAGATATAGAGCGTAGAATAGTGATTTAAGCCGAGGAAATCGAATGAGTTTTTAAGATCCTTTTTCTGAGACTCTGTGAATACGGGCAGACGAGGACCAACGATTTCTTGCATGGTTTTGGGATACTGCTCATATAGCAGAGGCTCCAAAGCCCTGCAGAAACATTCAAAGTTACAAAATTAAAAAATAACTAACTAATCTTCTGTGCTGTATTTATATCATGATTTTATTCATTATTACTTACCACCCAATATGGAAATCCAAAGCTCGCTGCCAAGCCAATATATCTGCCGTGCTGTTAGTCAGAGGCCAGTACCAGTATGCCAAAATGCATATTCCGATAGAGCCATTTTGAGATTTCTGAAAGTCCACACATTTCATCTAGTTACCTAATATACTCTTAAATCCAAATTTTCTGGATTCTGGTAAAAAATTTTGCCAGTTGGCACTAAAACACATTGTGTGGCAAGAGTTTATGAAAATTGAAGAAATTTAGTATACAAGCAGTAAAATAAATCAAACACAATGCCATTAAATATGCCAACAACAAATCAGAATAGTTTTAACTATGCAAAATTGTGAATGAAAAAGAAAGTTTTCAGCACAATCAAATCAAAACAACTGATAGTATTATAGAAGAATTCTTTGTTTTTTTTTCAGCTAAATGCCTAAATGACATCAAATCTAGTTAGGAAACAAAGAGACAAACTACCAGAACCTTTTGTGATTTTAGACTTTCACAGACATCAACTTATTTTATAAAAGTTCCTAGGTAAAATCTGGACCTGAAATTTGTCTCTGTAGAGCTTGACAACTGCAGAATGAGCAAGTAGCATGTAATGAACAGCCAAGTAGGGCTCTGTGGTGGAGTTTCCTACAGTGCAATGCATTTCTGGAATGGAACATCGCTTGGGAGCTATTATGCCTTCGCTGTAGCCGAGTTCTGCTAATGCATTAGGTTCATTAATTGTTATCCATATCTTCACCCTGTCCCCAAATTCTCTGAAACAGATCTCTGAAAATGCTAAGAAATCCTCTCTGTACACCAATACCAGAACGTTATCACATAATCCATTTATATATAATTCAAAGACACAGGGGTTTGAACTTTGAAAGCATTCAGATTTTTGAACTTTGAAAGCATTCAGATTTCTTATTTACATAATCCTTGGACTTATCCAGCCTCCGTACTCATCTTCTAATTTCTGGGGAAGGTCGAAGTGGTGTAACGTAGCATAAGGTTGGATACCTGCAGGGATATTTGTTGATTAATGAGTTACAAATACATATCTGGTTCCATGAAATGACAGATAAAAATTACCTTTGTCCAGCAATTCGTTTATGAGATTGTTATAAAATTCTAAACCTTTTGGATTCACTGCTCCGCGTCCATCTGGATACAAAAAAATGCAAATTGCAGATTTCAGTGAAGCTTCAGAGATTGGGTTAAAAAAACACAGGCAAAAATTGGGGAGCTGATGATTAGGGTTTAGTCAGGATTTTGAGACGGAAGATAAGTCTATGGAGGCAGTGCTCATGCCTGGAATGAGGCGTGACCATGAAATTGAGAAACGAAAGGCGTCGAATCCAGTTTCAGAGAGATGCTGCACATCTTCCTGCAACCCAATAAATATTACAGAGATAAACTCCTGAATTTCAGTTAGCAGTAACAAAGCCACTAGCACAACAATCTACAGTAACACACAGGGTAAAAGAAAGATCAATATCAGAGACCTTGTATCTGTGATACCCATCCGATGAAATGTCACCTGTGCTGCCATCTATTACATTACCTGGAAGCATCCATAAAACAAAATGTTCTTGGTTTTTCTATGTAGAGGTAAAAAGTTTTACAGTCAGGCCATATATCTAAAAACTTGAAATTCCTGTCGGTATTTACACTTAAAAGCAGCTGAAAGACTTAATATTCCTACATCGGGTATTGCTATTTTACGCTAACCTTGATGTGTGAAGGTGTCCCAAATTCCTTGCCCTTTGCCATCTTCATTTGCTGCTCCTTCATACTGAAGGAATCAAATATTACATGAATGAAGGAATCAAATATTACAGGAATGAAGCAATGAAAACAAAGAAAAAAAATACAGATGTCCACCAAAAATTAAAAAAACAAGGAGAAAGTCAAGAAACAAAAAGGGGTTAAAAACCACAACGAAAAAAAAGCAGTATACCTGGTAAGCAGAGGAACTAGCTCCAAACACAAAATTGGGAGGAAACTGGTCTCTGCGAAGCATTTCAGCTTCTCCACTAACAAGACAAATAAAAATAATCCACGAAAATAAGTAGATATTTCTCGACTCCATGACTGCTACAGACAATAATTTTTCCCTTATTCCGCCACAATGCAGAGGAGCAATTCCTCAGTTCTAGTGTTCGGTTGTGCAGGGTATCGACAACCCTCTTACTTATGAGCAGTTCTTGCTTCTTTAGGAAGTCCCTGATTCCAAAAGTCAAAACCGACCTGTCATTTGAAACACAACTATCATGTACCTGCTACACTTGTCATATGCAAAAATTGAGCTGTTCAGAGAGCACTGATGGTCACTGTTCACTGTTTATGGCTGAACAGAGCAACGGTCAAGCCACAGCCCAAGATTGGGTAGAGCTTTTTCGGTTTCAGTGCATTATTGAAGGTGATCAATGCTTTGATTTTACAAAATCATTCAAAGATAGAGAATATTAAAATAATATTTTTGCCATTCGAACCTGCATTCATCAATCGGTAAACGCTGTTACTGTAACAAGGTGCGAAAATAGGCTCAATTGCAAAAACATCTTTCCATGTGACTGACGCATCAGTCGGTGATCCTTTTTAATTTCTTTTAAAGGAGATTGTTTGGCACGGCTCTAGGGGTTTTAAGTTTTTAAATCGAAGACAATGATCTTGCTAGTCAACTTTGATGCTGAAGGAGGAGCCGTGCCATGAACTGCATTATGAAATGAAATATTTCCTTGCATTTGGATATCTGCAATGCAATACGATGCAGAGGAAGCATGACCATGCTATAAGGTGAAGCAATGTTGAGATAATTTTAAAATTTAAAATAAAAAATAATGAAGATAAATTAGGCAAAAATAGGAAAGCCAGAAAAGTTGCCTAGACCTGTATTTATTAATATTATTAAATCAATAATTATATTAATGCTTTTGTATTGAAGTAGGGTGTAACATCTTGTTCTCGATGTTATGGCAAATGTCAAATATATATGTTATATTAGACATTCGGTATAAGACGATAATGCAGCAAACATAAAATATATGTAACATTTAACATTCAATATAAAAAAAATAATAAGGAAAATGCAGAAGGAAAAAGTGAAGAATGTTTTATTGATTTGAAATAGTGATGCAAAGTGTTCCTTAGGTTTTTTTCCTTTGGCATCTATCCCTTAGAGGTAATCGAGCACTACCACCACAGTTAGGTGTACAATTGGCTAGAAGGGATAGTTAGTCCTCTTCTTGTCCCACTTCACCTAGCACCTGTTACTCACCTTTACTGGCTTTGCAACTCCATGCTGATACAAGCTCTCATCCCCGAGTATAAATACCTTAGGTCAAACTCCCAAAGGTCACCTTAAGAGACACATCCATAATCACCACATGTTGTTCTATGTCTTAATTACAACTCCCCTTCAGGTCTTATTACAATAATGATAACATTTATTATGAAGAGACTCCATCTCCATTATGCATCAGCACCATTTAGACGAAGACATTTAGCCCCTTGTCGCTAATGCTAGTGGCTCAGTACTACCTATGCTAACTACTTTTATTTTATTAGCCCTTTATTACTTATATTAGTAGCTTAGTGCTGTTTATGGTAACAATTATTTTATTAGCCGGTACCAGCTCTAAAGTCTTGAAAGAACAAAAATGAGATTTCACATCCTAAGTGTAACTTCAAGCTCTTTACATTGATCTCTCAAACAAATTTATACATAATTTGTTTTCATGATTTATATAGAATAACATAACAAACTGCCAACAAGAATAACCAGGTTTTAAAGCAACAGTACATTTTTATCTTTATCACAAGTTTTAGTTTTATATGGCAACATGAAAAATGAGTTAAATTACACCCTTGAATGCAAGAATTTTGATAATGGAATTACATCAACAAAAGGTGTTCAGAGCCAATAATCAAAATGGTGGCGTGCACGCTAAGAACATCTAACGGTGCGCAGTCCTATTTTTAGCTATAATAGAAAAGTGAAATACAAAACTGAATTTTTTGTTGGGATAAGGCTATGGCTAGGAGGAGGAAGATGATAGAAAACTAACCAGCACAAACATCAAACCTTGCACGTTTCCTAAGTTTCTGTTTAGCACGTTACAAGGCACAGGTTTGATTTAATGAGTTCTGCTGAGGTATCGTATGAAAAGAAAAAGAAAAGAAAAATCTGAAATAGTAATCCTGATTGCTCAAAGATGATGCCAGGACGTTCAGCGTGAGCTTGACTAGGCCCGTTCTTATCTTGATTACGCTTAATTGGGGAAATTTTTAACTTAGATGCTCTTGGGTTTTCTTCAGCTGGGGATTCTTGGTTGATGACATTAGGTCAAATCCAGAGAATTGAATAATAATTGCTTACCTTCAATCGGGCGAAATTTAATTTTTAAATGAAGGGTCCTGTTTTATTTTTCACCAGGACCCTGGGATTCTGTGTCTCTGATATCGGATCCAAATCAGCCACAGTTAAGAGAATTGCAGAAATCTTTAAATTAAAGGTGGCACCAAACAAAATGGTTTTTATTGGCAACTGAATCAGCAACTTGGATTCTCTGTTGATATTAGAAGCAAATCAAGAGAATTGGACACCTCTTTGGGCAATTTGAAAGGGGAAAAATACCTTGCAATTCAGGTAGGTTAAAACTGGAGACTGCTGATGCAAACTTTTCCATCTCATGACAATTAGGAATCCTATAAGTTTTTACCCTTTGCAAATTATTTGTGATGTAAGGTAGGTAAAGCAAGGTAAACTCAACAGGTAGGTAGGTACATGGAATACAAAATTGTGAATTTGGAATCCAATTCTGGAAGATACATTGGGTTGCATGATTAACATCTTTTTAAGGAGATTCCATGCAGTATTGACAATTACCTCCCAGTGAATTGAACACAGGCTAATTAACAAATTTTTAGTCCTCAACCTTGATGCACAAGATATCAAATCCATGAATTGACTCAGCAGCCAAAACTGAATTGCAACCTTAAAAGAAATGGAATAAAGTAACCCACTAAAGCTCTCTAGCCTGCAACAGGCGACAATCTTGCATGTTTTTCAAATTCAAGAAGTATACTCGGGAGTTTCAGGTGTCACTTTTCTTTCTTCTTCAGCCTAAACTGGGCGGAATTATAATTTAAATTACCATCAAAAGTCGATGCTTCTTTGTCAAATCTTTTAGAGCATTCATTCTAGGATTCTGCCATTTCAGTTGACTTTTTGACTAATATGGTTCAAAGAATGGAACTCTCATCTACCATAGATGGGTAGTCATGTTCAAAATTACAATAAGTCATTAGCAGTTGCTTTAGGGAAATGAGAATTTTTAATGCATTGTCACACCTTGCAAGCTCCACAGTGGTATGCTTGTTCTGTGTCACTTATTTTCAAATTGCAGAATTGTTCTCTCTGAATTCTACTAAGGCACTAATTTTTCAGGGATAAGATTTGGATTCAAAATGACACAAAACCATTCAAAGAGCCGTTTGGCTTTTGGTTATCTACTGACCTTTTTTGGGACCCACTGAGTTAGGGGACCTACTAGATAAAAATGACCATTAAATCTTTAGGAAATGATCCCTTAAAATCCTAAGGGTTAAGAGCCACACATTTGGTTTGGCACTTTGGGAAAATATTTTACTGTACCGTGGGATGTGCAAAGTCTCTTGATCAGTTGAAAAACCTTATTCAAGCTTAGGCAAAGCCAGACAGGTTAAATGTTCACTCATTTACTTACTTTTGGAAAAGCATGTAAAGTAAACTACTCCTATAGAGGTTAGGTTTTGTCTATGCATCAAAAGAATCCAATTCGTGGAAGCGAGGAATCAAGGATTCACAATTCTGAACGTGTCTGGGTACGTGTGCCTCAAGAAAAAGTGGGGACGGGTTCGTAGCTGGAACGTGATAAAGAAAATTTAAATATATTGGTTTCTTTAAAAAAATAAAATCTCATATATCATAAATATACATTGTAAAATATAGAACAAGTACAATGTAAATCCAAAATATTGTTAATGCTTAAAAATTGCACAAAAGATTGCAATATCACCATTAAACTGAAACAAGAAAATTTGCAAAGGTATGGAGAGCATTGAATCCATTTCCTTATTCAGGAGCCATAATATGGCCAAACATATAATTTTTGAAACAACCAAAATGACAGCAATAAAATGAAA
>MNCI01002098.1:643306-707524 GCA_015680685.1 Gnetum montanum | reverse complement strand
CCAAAGACAGGCGAATCCATGCAAATGCGAATTTTTCCTCGCACGCCCCGTCCAAAACTTGATTTTCGTGTGACCCATACTTGCCCCTTCGGCCTTGGGTTACCATAGTAGCCCTTTCGTGATTTCCGTGTGTTTGTTTATTCATTCCTACTCCCTTGTTTTCTGCGGTCCGTCTCATGCCGATGCCATGAATCTTGATTGCTTGCTTGCCGTTTAACAATGAAATGAAATTTTTGGTATGATTCAGAACAGGAGAAGATACTTAAGATTTTAATGCAAAATGCCGACATTCGAAGAACTAAAAAGGCAAGAACAATACGGCAAGGCAAGGCAAGGCGACCATTTCAATGTATATGTACAAATCCAGAGAAAGTTACGTTGGAAATTATGAAATACGTACCCATTGCGAATTTAATGTGCTTTTGTACGCGCTCCCCCCAATGCGAACAGTTCGTCAAAATTTATCCAAATTGCGAATCTCCGGCGCATAGGGTTTTGCCCATCTACGTACTTGAGCTTAAATTTTAAAATTGAGCCTAAAATGTTTAAGTATTTTTTGCGTGTCGGCTGTCTTCAGCAGAAATAAAATGTTAAATTATTTATGTTAGATCAGTTATTCCGTGGCTATTTAAAGGCCCGGTTCTTCTCTTTCTTTGCGTGGACCCAAACAACACAGACGCGCACAGGTTGTCTGTTGCAATATAATTTGTCTGTTGAACTAAAATGTCGATCATCCCTTCAACATACGTTGAAGTAGACGTCTAAATTGGCAATATCAAATCTCTAACTCATGCCGCGCTATGCTCTTGCATTGCACTACGTCTGAGTTTTCTACCTGCGAGTGCATGAGCCGTTAATTTATTTCCTTTCCGAGAATCACAGTAGTTATATTTACGTCAGTAGTTATATTTACCTTGGTTTGCATGACCAGAAATTTCCATTCTTGTGTTCTAAGGATATGTTTATAGTTAGCTTTCATTGAGCGCTTTGCACAGAATGGCGGAGCAGTACCACTAGGGAAAGTGCAGTGTCTGCAACAGCAGTTACGTATCCATTTTGCTATGGCCATGCCGGCATCTCTGTCTTTGCGAAGCGTGCCCAAACAAAGTAGAGTTTTGTTCCGTCTGCGCCTCCCAAGTAAATCGAAAAGTCAAGGTTTATCTTTCATAAACGGTATATATTTCACAGTTCTACTTACTCCTGATCCGATTTCGGTTTTTCTGTATTTGCTCCTACTGCTGACAGGTGATACATGTTGCTCATTTCAATTTTTTTCGCACTTAACATCTTGTGGCTTTGTGGGTCACATTTTTTTTATTCTATGCACTTTAACGTGCTAATTTTGTTTCTGTTTCGTGCCTGGAACTGAAAATAGAGAGAACATGAGTATGTAATTAATAACCGTATTTGTTGCTGTGATGAGCATTGTAAAATGTTGTGTTTAAACGTTTAATATTCTCTGGTGGTTTGGGTTTCACTCTCATCTGTTTGTGTGCAATTTCAACGGGAGCGGAAGAGGCAGAGGGTGAGGCGGCAGCTGAGGGAGATAAAAAAAAATCAGAACTTCGAAAACCCTTCCCACAGTTTGAGGAAGGGGGTTTTCAGCATGGGCAAGGAGGTGCCAAGAATCCTTTCTCTGGATTCTACTGAACCAGTTTTAGAGGTGCTACTAAAAGCAGTCCTGTCAAAGGCTATGAACAGATTAGATTGGAAGGGCCCAAACTTCTTGGAGGAGGTGTGCTTCCTGGATGAACAAGTTTGTGCAAGAGGTCATCCAGTTTCCGTACAAGATCTGGAGTTCTACTGAGCTAAGTCTTTGTTGCAACCTTTTCTTTATTGTCATTCCAACGGCTGAGAGTTTTAATGTGTTGTGTGTCATTTTTACTAAAAGAAATACCTTTAAATACAAACCCTTGTTGTTTGTATTAAAGGTTCTTGGTATCAAACATCTTGTATACTCATTCCCAAACTGGTGTAATGAACAATTATTTTATTTAAATTTCCTTGTCAAATTATTAATTTGGACAGTTATTTTATTTAAATTTCCTCATTAAAGTTATTTAAATTATCAGTATCTTTAAATTTTCATCTGTTATTAAAACACCACGTTGCCCTTACCACGTGAGACTATTCCCACATTTCTGTACCCATATTGCCCCCAGCCTAGACAATAGTCTCTTAAAACAAGTTTTGGTAGGTATTGCTGTGACCAATTTTTATGCATCAACAAGATACGTTTAAATTAAAAAGGTTTTGGGACATTAATTGGGATAACAAACAGTTCAATTCATTTCAGTTCATCATTTCACCATTCCAGATTCTTTTCTGTGTGAATCAATCTTGTTTTTTAATCTTTAATGATGTTTACACCTTCATTTTAAGGTTAAGTTAACGATGCAGTTAAAGGAATTGCTATTTGCTTGCAAAACAAGTTTAGCTTGTAACTTCTGTGTGATACCCAGCCACTGTAACGACAACTGGGCTCGCATAAATTGTCAAATTCAAGTTATCCGCACGTTTTACTTTGTCAAATTGCTGCCTATGCTGAATGGTAATCTTGGTTGTCCTTTATCATCTGGGTTTGATCCTATTCATGCTGGAAATATCCAATATTAGGCCATGAAATCATGAAAACAATAGCAGAGCTGCAATGAGATAAAATAAAAATAAAAATAAAGGATAAAAAGATAGAATACAAATAATCCATGCCAATTAGCATATACTTCTTGACCTTAAGAACTGCTGTAGACTAATGTTTCCTTCTTTTGCTCTTAAAAATGTGAGTGGAAGTCCCAGCTTCGGCTGTCGGCTTAGGTAGGGCGTGTTTGGTTTCCCGTCTCCAAGTGCTGCAGCGGCAGAGCACTCATTATATTTATAAAATTGTTTAGTTTCACTTAATTTTAATTTTATGGAAGTTTACCCAGATTAATCTCTAGATTCAAGTGAGGCTCATTATTTCTTTTGTTTATTTTATTAGGATTTGATCGTTGAAGGTGTAATCTACAATTATTCATAAATCCTTAAACTCACCATCTCCATGGATTCAGTGTCGTCAGATTCATTCAACTAAACAGAAAGAAACAGGCAAAGGCATAACATAAATAGTAACAAACATTTCTTGCTGCTTTAATCCTGACAGCTAGAAGTGAGAACCAGGTTTTTATATAAAATAAAAGTTTTTCTTTTTAAGCAACCTTGCATGCACCAAAGTCTGTCATGGCTTTTTAAACTTTCCTGTAGATAGTTGGACACATTTGAAGGACATTAGGCTGCCTTAAACCACACGCTTCCTCTGAGAATCTTTATAGAATCAGCCTTTTAAGCTGCACAATGTCGTTTGCACTAAAGGAAGACTGCATTATAATATAATCAATGCAATAAATTATTTTTGTTTGCATCAGGAAAGGGCCGATACCCAGTTCCATTCACAGTTTCAAAGTTTGACATATTCCAAGTTGTTTGTCATTGTAGCAATCACGTTATGATGTGAGCTCGCCGAACAGTGATCCATACAACGTTTCACATTTAAGAATTGTGGATTCCGAAAAACCCTTCTATACAAGGGAATATAGAAGGACGTCAAGTGTACCACAGGTAAAGCTTGTAAGAAAATAATTGTGACTAGAATTGTGACTAGATGGCACAAGTAATCAAAGTACAGAATGCAGAAGCAAATGACACAAGAAATTCATATGTATAAATAACTAGAAATGCATACCTTAGATTAAACTTAGCGTTCTGATTCTTCTTTCACATGGACGCTCTACAATGATGGTATATGCAATATTCAAGCATTTGTGAAAAGAACCAGAATTGCAATTTTGCTATGATTTGTGGTGCCTTTATTCTCCCGTCAAGAACAAATTTATAGGCACGAAATTGGTTACCATAAGAGACCCAATGCCAATGCATAAAAACATGTTACTGATATGGAGACCACCTTAATGTGTTACTCAACTCATAAAAATGCGTTAGTGGGTATGTACCCACTTTCATACATTAACTAATCCATAAAAATGCATTAGTGAACATGGTGGCCACTTTCATGCATTAACTAACCCATAAAATGCATTAGTGGGCATGGTGGCTACTTTTATGAATTAACTAATGCATAAAGCACATTAGTGAGTAATGCATGCTACAATCTCCCACTTGGTCTCCCACTTGGCATTCCTTTTGTCAAAGGATTAGCTATCATTAATTCAGTGCTTATATGCACAATGATCACTTTGTTTTCCTTAATACGTTCCCTTATGGCTAAGTACTTTATGTTGATGTGTTTACTTCGATTGCGACTCTTATTATTCTTAGCCATAAAGATAGTAGCTGAATTGTCACAAAACATTCTTAATAGCCTAGATATAGAATCCACAATTTTAAGCCTTGTTATGAAACTCTTTAACCATACACCATGTGAAGTAGCCTCAAAACAAGAAACAGACTCTGCCTCCATGGTGGAAGTAGCAACCAAAGTTTACTTTCCACTCCTTTAGGATATAGCTCCTCCAACTAGCATAAAAACATAACCAGATGTTGATTTTCATGAATCAACATAGCCAACAAAGTCTTAGTTGGAGTAGCCAGTCACCTCCAAGAAGTCAATTTGTTTATACATGAGCATGTAGTCTTTTGTACCTTGAAGATATCTCATCACTTTCTTTGTAGCCCTCTAGTGGTCAATACCTAGATTACTCTGATATCTACCCAACATTCCCATAGCAAATGTAATGTTAGGTCTTGTGTAGAATTGACCATACATAAGGCTTCCAACAGCTGAAGTATATGAAATGTTGTTCATTTGACTTTTATCTAAATCATTCCTAGGGCACTGGTTCAAATTTAACTTGTCGTGAACAATCTTTTATCCAAAACCTTTCTAAAACCTTATTGATATAGGTTTCCTGCAATAGATCTAGAATACATTTAGATCTATCCCTATGGATTTGTATGCCAATGATATAAGATGCCTCACCCATGTTCTTCATTCAAAATTCTTAGAGAGAAAATGTTTTACCTCGCATAAAAATCCACTATTATTGGTTGCAAGAAGGATATCATCCACATATAGAACAAGGAAATAGATTTTGCTCCCATTGACCTTTTGGTATATACATTGATCCATGATGTTTTCTGCAAAACCAAATGAAGTGATTATATCATGAAATTTTAAGTACCATTAACAAGAGGCTTGTTTCAATCCATATATGGATTTCTTGAGCTTGCATACCAATTGCTCGCCATAACTAGAGAAAAATCCTTTAGGTTGTTTCATATAAACCTCTTCCTCTAGATCACCATTAAGGAATGTTGCTTTTTCACATCCATTTGATGTAATTCAAGATCAAAATGGACAACCAATGACATGATAACATGAAGGTAGTCCTTCTTAGATATAGCACAAAAGGTCTCCTTGTAATCTATTCCCTCTTTCTGAGTGAACCCTTTAGCAACAAGTCGAGCCTTATATCTTTCAATGTTGCCCAATGACTCTTTCTTAGTCTTGAAGACCCATTTGCATCCAATGGCTTTTACATCATCAAGCAACTTGACAAGATCCCGGACTCCATTAGATGACATAGAGTTCATTTCATCTTTTATGACATCATACCACAAGTTAGATTCCTTACAACTCATGGCTTGTGAAAATAGCTTGGGATCATTTTCAGCTCCTATGTTGTAGTCAGACTCCTATAGATACACCATATAGTCACTAGGAATCAATGATTGCCTTACTCTAGTAGATCTTCTTAATGTTGGTTCATCATTCTCTTGAGGATCATGATGTTAAATAGGCTATTCAACAAGTTTGGGTATCTATTATTCAATTGGACCTACTACTTCTCAATCAGCAATTTGTGGAACTTCAATGACTGGTTGTTGTTCAGTATGCATTTGTGCTCTAGGTGTATTATGCACAATAATTAGTCTATCAGTTGAAATAGTGGGTTGAGCATCTATATGATCTATCTCAAGAACAATGTTCCAAAATCTACTGCTCCCACTAATCAAGTCATTCTCAAAAAATTTAACATTCCTTGATTCCACAAACTTGGTAGTATGTGATGGGCAATAAAATCTATATCTCTTAGACCATTTAGCATATCTAATGAAATACCCACTTATGGTCCTTAGGTATAGCTTCTTTTCTTATGGATTATAGACTCTTACTTCAGAAAGGCATCCCCAAACACGTATATGTTGCAAACTTGGTATCCAACCTTTCCATAATTCAAATGGTGTATTTAAAATAGCTTTGGTTGGAACTTGGTTTAATATACACATTGTTGTCTTGAGAGCTTTAATCCACAAGGACTTAGGAATCTTGGAGCAATAAGCATACTTTGCACCATGTCCAATAATGTTTGGTTTCTTCTTTCTACCATATCATTCTGGTTCGGAGAACCAAGCATAGTGTACTAGGCAAAAATCCCATGCTCTTGAAGAAACTTAGTAAATGGACTAGGCGCTTCTCCATCATCAGTACATCTACCATAGTATTCACCACCTCTATCAAGTATCATTATCTTTATTTGCTCACCACATTGTTTCTTTACTTCAACCTTAAACACCTTAAAGGCATCTAAAGCTTCACTCTTGTTAGAAGCATGTAGAGATATATATATCATGAGTAATCATCAATAAAGGTAATGAAATACTTTTGATCATACGCATCCATATTTGGACTCAAATATCTATATGTATGATCTCTAATATGTCTAAACTCTCTTAGCACCTTTCTTTGACATATTGGTTTGCTTTCCCTTTATGCAATCCACACAAATGTCAAAGTTAGTAAAATCTAGAGTACTAAGTACTCCATATTTTACTAATTTCTTAATTCTCTCAATAGAGATATGTCCTAATCTATGATGCCACAACATAGAGGATTCATTATTCATAACACATCTCTTAATGCCAGCATGAACATGCATAGAAGTATAAGAAGTTTCATTTTATAAATTAATTTTGAAAAGACCATTTGTCAATGTACCATTTCCAATAAGTTCAAATAAATAGTATAAACTGAATATAGTGTCTAATGGTGGGAGCATTTTGTACTATTCAATGTACCATTTCTTTTAAGGTACCATTTCCATACTATGGTGGGAGCATGTTTAAGGTAGTGAAAAAGGAAAGATTCTGACATCTCAACTTCAAGTGTTTTGATTTGAGACACTATATCCCTCATTTTCATGATGTGCTCGTGCACACCACAAATTTCAATGACCTTCATGGATGAGAACTTCATTATCAAGGTGCTAGCCAACGCCTTGTCTGATGACTCAAATTGTTCATCAATGGCCTTTAACAAAGCATGCACATTTTCATACTAAACCACACATACTAGTTGAGATCTTAGTTTTTATGAACATGACACAGAGGTGATTAGATCGCTTCCATTTTTCATAATTACCAATATCATCTGGACAGCTAATTGTTATAACAGCAGGTGGTTCATCCTTATGGATAGTATAATCAATATCCATCTAGCCTAAATAAAGAAGAATTCTCTCCTTCCACAGCCTATAATTATCGCCCTTTAATTTAGAAATGTCACATTTAAAGTCAGAGTAGCTTATAGGTTGTATAACTGCATAATCCAACATGCTTATGTCACTAAATTTGAGGTTAAAACACCATAACACATGTTTACCAATGTAAATCATGAGAAATATGAATCAAATGACATAAAATTTCATGTAGGCTAAATTTTAATTTAAATAGATTTATATATCCTTATGATAAAACTATTAAATTATATTCATTTTCTTAATCCCTATGGATAAATTAAGAAAAATAATTTAACATATCATACTAATTAATCATATTAAATACAATAAAAAATCCAATGGGATAAATTTATCATATTACATATGATTAATCACAATTTTTAATATTGTGTACCATATGTGATCCAAAAGCTCTTAGTACATAATTTTGCATAATTAAATATGTTGTGGCTACTCTCTAATTATACAAAATTATATAGATCACTTGTTATAATTCATATGTAGAAAATTAATGAGTGGCTAGGTACCGTTACATTCAACCATACAAATATGAGCATTCACGCACGATCCGGTCGAACTTCGCAGATGGCCTAGTTGTGGTATCTAGATAGTTACACGTTGATCATAGTTCACTGTCTTCCCACCTAGACTAGTATTTTCTTTGTCACGTATGGTTTAGTCTAGAGTGAGGTGTATGATGTGACTTCTAAACTAGTGCTGCTCCTAGAGGCAATGGAAAATAACTTTGTTTTAAGCTAAGAGGAAGTGGGAGAAGAGAATCTAAGCTAGCCTAAGTGTGATTAGCATACGTCCTTAATCATCTATACACATATTGGACCTTGTGTACTACTTCTAGGATTACCAAGCATATATTACTTGAGCGCTCCTAGATACGCTACTGGGTTACTAAGTAGTCACACTTAAATGCTCATGATTAAGTCGTACTCATTCTACGTTTAATAACAGGGATAGTAGAGGAAGGTAAAGAAATATTAATTAAGAAAACAATAAATAGCAGTTAAGCAATTAAATAAGTGAATGGTGCAATGATGAATTAATCTCAATCTTTATTGCCAGTCATGTGTGTGTCCAAGTACGTCACACTCGAATAAAGGTTTCATATAATTATAATCATTGCACTATGGGCATGCACTAGGGAAAGAGTTGAAAGGAACTAAAAACAAAGGAAAAAAACTCTACTCCTATGACTTACTGACCTCCTCTCCCTCCTGTGTGCCCAAATGTGGTATTTATAGGCTTACACAAGAACCACAATGTCATGTATCCGATATCGTTAGCTAGGCCACGATATCGCAAGTCCGATATCGAAGCCTGACAAATCATGGTTCATCATACCCCCACAATTGAATAAAAACTTGTCCTCAAATTGAACAAAATGAGAACAAGCCTAATTGATTACATAGTGGATAGGTATGGGATATTGACTGAATAGAAATTTATTCATGTCATAGTGGAAAATTGAATATGAAAAAATTGAGACACAGACACAAAATTACATAATTTATTAGAACTCATGTGGTTCTTGGTGGTGGTGGCTTCTCCATGGGTCTCTTCCCTTTGTCTTGTGCTCTAGGCTTTGGAAGTTGATGGTTTTGAAGGAGTGCTTGGAGCTTTTCCTCTTTGGTTCGGGGGTCCTACGCCATCCATGCTGATGCTCCAATGTTTGATGGAGTTGGCACCTCCCATGGACACGGTAGTTGTGGGAACATCTAGTTGGCCTTGATATACTAAGCTGCAAATAACCATCGTTCCTCTTCATAGGCTTTGGCTTTGCCCTTGTATTCCTGGTAATCCGTAAGTCATCGAGCCAAGTCTGTTGCAACATCCTTTTATCCCTGGTTGCTAGCCTTGACCACCTCTAATTTAGAATTTTCCACTTCTAGTTTCTGCAGCATCTTCTTGTGCTCAGCAAATTCTGTTTCATATTTTGCATAGGTGGTAACTACCTGCTTCTCTAGCTCTGTTCTCGAGCATCCTGCTGTTAACATGGCTAAGTTGGCATATCATAGATTTGCCAATTCCATGTATTCTATAAGATCTTATATCTGCAGGTCCCAGATTTTGAGCTCTACTTGATGGGC
This sequence comes from Gnetum montanum, assembly GCA_015680685.1. NCBI lineage: Eukaryota > Viridiplantae > Streptophyta > Gnetopsida > Gnetales > Gnetaceae > Gnetum > Gnetum montanum. The sequence goes on along the minus strand of MNCI01002098.1, from coordinate 697,911 downwards.
AAATGCATAGGTATCCAATATGGCCCGCTAGTCAGTGTTTTGAGCCCTGAGAGTGTTGATATGGGTCTTGGCCATATGGATTTCTTTTTCAATTACTTGCTTGTACATCCCCACCTAGTCCTTGAAGTGTTCCTTCAGCTTTTCATGTCGCTTGGCCTCGTTTTGCCACGTGTTTATTTTAACTTTTGTCTTTTGGTGGATTACACGCACCTCCTCTATTGAAAGGGTTCTATTATTTCTAGCCAAGAAATTTATGTCCTGGTTGATCCTAACTAATTGTTCTCAAAATTCTTGAAAATTTTCTTTAAGAACCTTCTTTTGTTTTTCCACAACAAGTAATCAAAGATTATCTACAACAAGTTGTTTATTCTCCTCTTGCAAGGCCTTGAGCGCTTGGCATGCACATATGTCTGCGCTTGTGCCTTTGAAGTGTCCCAATTGGCCTTCTCTTTTTCCTCAGCCACTTTTTTATTTTCTGCCAAAACTTTAGTAATTTGCTTTTTCCTAAAAGAATCTAGCTGGTCTACAAGGATAAATTGAGATGGGTCCCACTGTGCAACTTGTAGGGTGATGAGCTTCTCTTGGAGTCTTTTCAACTTTGTTTCTGCATGCTTAACCCTAATATCTACCATGACCAAGTTCCCTTTGGTGGAGATGAAGTCTAATTGAGTTGCTATGGCATCTTGAGGGATGTCAAACAGGCACATCATCACTTATCTTGTCTGCAACAACCGATCGAGGACATCCTCATGCTTCACAAGAGTCATCAAGGGATCAACCAAAGTCTGAGCATCATGTGCTCTCGTAAAGTCTACCAATGGCACAACAGGGACATTGAATGATTCTTTTATGTGGTTTGTGACCACTTCTGTGGCTCCTGCTGCATGACTACTACTATGGCCCCTTCACTGATTTCTAATTGCACCTAGAAAGATGCAGCATTCCCTGAGATCTATTGTGACCAGTGCATTTCCCCTCCTCCTATTTGGATTAATGCCTCACCCCATGCATGATCAATTGAGACCTTGGGTTGTACAATATCATCAATAACCTAGAAGAGATTTTCATCATCATGACTTTCCCAACTAACCGTCTCAGCAATGGCCCTAAGATGGCTCATTGACAATCGATAATCCTGCGGCGATGGCAACAGTTAGTCTTGCTAGCATGTGCTGGGCCCTACTGCTTGTTGTTGACTAGGCCTTATGCTTAGAAGTTGGCTAGGACCTGCAGTTTGAGTTACAGTGGGCCCCACCATCTATTCTTGTTATGGCTCTAGTGTCTCACCAGCACTTTTTCTTAGGGCTAGTGGCTTTAGAAATTTAGTAATGAAGCATTTTGGGCTCTTCTAGGGATGTCATTGGTGTACCCTAGAATTCCAACATGTCAACATAGCTTTCTAATGAGACAGGGGAAGAGCAATGCGAACTTCCTTATCTTGCATTCCTCAAACCACCTTAGAATATCTTTAAGATACAAATGGGGTAGCTTAGCATTAACCTTGCCCATCAATATAGCACTTCCTCTAGCTGCATACATGAAGATTCTGTTTAATCCTTTTGTGGGGAAGACCAATCTTGAAATAGATCCTCTCCTCTAGGGTCAACTCTCCATACGCCTTGTCTTCCTTGTTGTACATCCTTTTCAACCAAATTTTTTATGCATCAACATCGAAGCGAGTGGGCAGGTGAGAAACTTTTGGCCCTATAATCGAAAGATTTAACACTTTCGAAATGGCTTTGGCAAAGGAATCTACAGAAATACCACCAATATCAACTATGGTGACTTCTTCTTTATTATGCCAAAATTGATATGTCTTTTCCAAGTACAAGGCACCACTTTTAGAGAGAATAGGCCATAATGGGGACCCTTTGAGTTGGTCCCTCATTACTTTAGGAGCAAACTTAGTGAAAGGTCCAAAGTTGAGTTCCACGATCACAGCTGTTGACATGGACCTTTTGTGGATTTCCGAAACACATTCCAGGGACAACATGAGATGTTTTCCCTATTCAGGTGCTTTAGCAGCTCCTCTTTCAACTTGCCTCAATTGCACAACAATAGGAGGCTCTTGATGGATGCTGAATGATTATGCCTCCTATTCTGTATGTTCCTTGGGAGACACCTGGCCTCTGCCTCTCCTTGGTCATTTCGATGCACCTTGAGAGGGTCCTCCTTACTATCCATGTTTAGGGGCCATCTGTAATCGCATGAGGCTAACTATTAGTAAGGTTATTTACAAAATGTGACTTATACCCTTACTTCTTGCCTTTAATAAATTCGTTTTTTGTTTCATGTGATCTAGAGTTAGGAAATTTTATAGAAATTTTCCCTAAAAGTTTTGATATTGGGCCCAATTTGATTAGGTGGCTCCCAAAATTAATTCTCATGGTATGAGTGAGGAGAGAAAGTTGATTTGGCAATGTGTTTAACAGTTCTATGATCATTTACCCTTTATGATATCCTTTAGGCAATGATAAATTTTGGAAAATTTACATACAACTTGGAGCGTACCCTTCCCCCATGACTAAGCTAAACACTCTGGGTGCAGATAGGTTCAATTGGAATGGGAATTAGAGCGTTAACAAGCAAGTTATGGATGTTTCAATGATAGGTGCACAAGCTAGCAAGTTCGTGGAAGAAAATTTGAAAAACTCCCCTCCCATGAATAGTGTAAAATGATGTTGATGTGTGCGGGGGGTCCATATGTATAGTTTTTATGGATGGGATATTAGGTATCTAATAGCGTGGACCTGATATCGTGTCAAATCCGATATTGAGGCCTATTGAAAATAAGGTACTTAGAAAATTAAAAAATTCTAAATTTCCAAGGAAAAAAATGAAGGATTTGAGGGTAATTGGAAAGGTCCAGGGTAACATTGAATAGACTAGGAGGCATAAAAAGTATAATAGGGTAGAATCCGATAATGAAATTCATGAATAGAATGAGGAAAAAGAACATGTTATGATGCATAGGAACGTTGGAATTAAAAGGATGATAAAGGAAAGAATAGATTTGGCAATGTAGTGCTCGAAGGGTATAAAATTATTTAATGATGATGTGCAATGAGTGTAAATTATAAAGGTTACGCAAGTGGATCCTCCCCAAAGCAAGTTCCTACCTATGATGTCCTTATGTAACTATATCCAAAAATTTCCATAGGCACTAAAAGGATTAAATGTAATCCACACTAGCTCCAAAAAACACACAAATGTAGATACCACTGTGATGAGGTATGAATTCAATGCTACATAAGACATGAGTCACAAATACATGAACAATGAGATGAGGTGAATTGTAGAAGGAATTGCAAAGATTGGGACATGAGGTAACTAATCCAAGGCACAATGAATCCTGAGTGTAGGGTGTGATTAATGTGTCATTAGCCTATCACTCTAAAATCAAGACCAAGTCCATTCCTCTGATCAGTGACATTGCATTGTTTCATCCAATGATGGACAACCATAAGAGCATCATGACAGTAAGGCATATGATCACTTGGCATTTTATTTAAGGGAGGAGTGATTTGGAATTTCTTTGTGGTACATTTATCTTGATCTTTTCATTTCTTTTTTGTTTGGCCACTTTGGCACACTTTCTTTTTTTTTCTTCCCTTTTTTTTGGATACGTAATCCAAAGAAGCCACCTACCTGTAGGCATGGGTGCATGTCTTTGTAGTGGGAACCCCTAGAATAGCACTGGGTTTCTTTATTGGGTGCCTTTAGTACTCTTACTTCCATTTTTCGTTAGATCTACAAGGATCTTAGTATGACCAGGCTGCATGATAACTCCTATGGATGTCACCACAAGAATCCACAAGTCCCCTTGATGTCACACCTTGGTCATTCCTTCTTAGTCCATCATTCTTCACTCTGGGAATAATGAGCACAAAATTACTTTAAGTTTTAATGATGTCAAGAATATCATCGGACCCAGAGTAGAACCTCTTATTAATAGAATGGGTGGGGGGATGTGATGGGCTCACTATCTAAGTAATTAGCCACTCGAGACTTGAGAGCAAAGAACAACACCTCAACTAACGAGTCGCATGAGTGCTTTATTCATAGATGAGATTACCCATAAAAAGATAAAAGAAGATAATAAATAAATAAATAAATAAGAAGATGAAACAAAAAATTGAAAGATGAAAAACCAGAAAATAAAAATTGTAAAATTAAACAAAAGGAAAAAAAATTTATTAATTCTGTTTGTTAGAATGAGGGATATCCTCCATAACTAAACTTTTGATCATGGCAAGAATTAATAAATGGAAGGGTTGGATCCATGCATTTCAAAAATATTGGGATCCATCATAGCCAAACCACTGGGTATCTTTTGATGTGGTGGTTGGAATGTACCCAAATTAGGGTGCACACACTGTATTAAAGTTGACATAGTGGGGCAAGTTAGAAGATGAGTTTAATTGATACAGAGTTGACCCACTATGACACCCTTGACTGTAAGATGGTATGCAAGGATCGATATGTCTCCCTACATGGCTATATTCATTGAGCAACACGGTTGTTGGAGTATTGATTGGTGGCCTTGATAAGCTAACATGAGGCATTGGGTTCGAGGAGAAAGATGCACCACAGTGTTGAACTTGTGCTAAGTGGGAGGATGCAGTGGTCTCAGAACTATGCTTTTCTTTTCTACGATCATGTCTAAAGAAGAGATGCCTTCGATGTTGTGGAGAATTCCCACTGTGGTTGATAGTAGTAGCACAAGTAATGTTCATGGGTTGATGTTGTGGTGCAAAACCTGCTGGTACTGTTGGTGGCGATATAGAAGGAGGTGAAGAATGAGAATATTAAATTTGAGGAGAAGTGTAAGGCACATGAGGGGGTGATTTTGTTGGAGAGGACATGGGTTGATAGTACTTAGGAGAATGATAACAATGTGGTGAGATAGAGGATGTTGACCTAGTTGGGAAAATACGATGATAAACCTGATAAGCACTTGGGTTCAGATGATATGAAGGGTATGACTAGTTTGACAGTGGCCTCCCCCACGACTAGGATTTTGGCCACTATGATTGAACATGGTATTTTTGTATGAACTCTGGATGTAACATTCCTCTCCAATGCTCATGTAAATGTGACAAGATCAGACATTGACCTTCAGGGTAATTGTACAGGAAAACATTACATTGATACGTATGATTGGCAGTTGAGCTCCTATTCTTATTATCTTCAACCCTTCATTTTGATTGTTACGTGGTGTCCTATCCTGTTTCTTGATTTGGCATAGTTCTACCTCTACTAATGTTATCATATTCTCCATATTTTTTATGTACCCATTCCATCATCTTCTTAATATTTGCCTCGATTTCATCTAGTGTTTGTAGGATTGGCAAAGATGATTCCACCTCCTTGAAGTGAGTTGATTTATCCTCTTCATGATCATCGACCCATGCTAAGTTGCAATTTTTGTCCTGTTGAGAACTTTCAACATTCTCCCATTTAGCTATTTCTCCTTCTTATTTTACTACTCTTTTGATAAGCTCTTGGAATTGGTGGGTCTGTAGCTCATATAGTTGACCTGGGGCATACATTCCTAGAGTCTCCCTTGTTTCATTACGAAGTCCATCCATGATGTAATACATTAGCCTCTCCTCGAAGAACCCATGACCTAGGCATTTGTTTAACAAAGAAAGGTATCTTTCTAATGCCATGTCCAAGGTTTCATGTTGCCCTTGTTTCCATTCTTGGATTTGTCTCCTCAAGGCTGACACTCTAGCATAGGCTTGATATCGTTCAGTAAAGAGTTCTACCATTGTTGGCCATCTACAAATTGATTTTGGTTTTAAGGATTTGTACCATACTTTTGCTTGGCCAACGAGTGTCATAGGAAAGAGCTTGAGTTTTTGCCACCCATTATCTTTATTATTCTATACACAGGCATCATGGAAGGCTTGTAAATGATGTTGTGGATCTAAATCATAGCCTCCTAAAAACTTGGAAAAGTTGTTTAAATCAATCTTGGGTAGACCGCTTTCATTACAATGCCTGCGGGATATTCGAACAACCTCTTGTATATGCATTAGGCTCTTAGTGGCCAACAAAGGTTCATTTTCACTAGGTAGGTTATGAATTTGTGAGTTGGGACAATGTTGTTTTTGTTTATGTACATAGGAGACCCCTGCATTAGATTGAGTACTCCAAACTTAGTCTTCATCATCGTATAATTTGTTGGTTATCCAATGAATTACCTTACTAGTTGTTGCATTTTCATAGTCTTGTGAGAGAGATATTGTTGTGAATTTGTGTTTGACTTAATTGAAATTAAGTTCTTTTTTAAGAGACAGATCATGAATACTTTGTTATAGTGATCTTGTATGATATAACTAATCTACATAACTAGCATCGTCCCCAGCAATGGCGCTAATGATGAGTGGCTAAGTACCCCTACACCCAACCATACGAATACAAGTGTTCACGCATGATCTGGTTGAACTGTGTATATGGGCTAGTTGTGGTATCTAGATACTTATACGTTGATCCCAGTTCACTGTCTTCCCACCTAGACTAGTATTTGCTTTTTTACATATGGTTTAGTCCAGAGTGAGGTGTATGATATGACTTCTAAACTAGTGCTACTCTTAGAGGCAATGGAAAATAACTTTGTTTTAAGCTAAGAGGGAGTGGGAGAAGAGAATCTAAGCTAGCCTAAGTGTGCTGAGCATATGTCCTTAATCATTTTTACACATCTTGGACCTTGTGTACTACTTCTGGGGTTACCAAGTGTATATGACTTGAGCGCTCCTAGATATGCTATTGGGTTACCAAGCAGTCACACTTAAATACTTGTGATTAAGTCGTACTCATTTCACATTTAATAACAAGGATAGTAGAGGAAGGTAAAGAAATATTAATTAAGAAAATAATAAATAATAGTTAAGCAATTAAACTAAGTGAATGCTACAATGATAAAGTAATCTTGATCTTTATTGTTGGGCATGTGCGTGTTTAAGTATGTCACACTTGAATAAAGGTTCCATACAATTACAATCATCACACTGCAAGCATGCGCTAGGGAAAGAGTTGAGAGGAACTAAAAATTAATAAAATGACTCTACTCTTATGAATTACTGACCTTCTCTCCCTCCGGTGCTCCCAAATGTGGTATTTATAGGCTTACACAGGAACCACGATATCACGTATCCTATATCATTAGCTAGGCCATGATATCGCATACCCAATATTATGGATCCAATATTGTGGGTCCAATATCCGAGCCTGACAAATCATGGTTCAGCAAAAATGATGCATACATAAACAAAAATATCCATAAAATTGATAAATTACCAAATTCAACATGGTATAAACATAATTCATTCAATTGTTCCAACTTAAGGTGCCAGGTGAAGGCCAAAGCTCTAAATGAAAACTCTATAGAATGATGCTAATTCATTGGCCAACATGAGAAAACACTAGAAATCATAATAACAATGATGAATGCTAGATATGCAAGCCAGAATGAAAAAAAAAGTGCATACATAATTCACAAAATCTAGCTATGCACATAGAGAATAAACATTTGTTAGCCTTAAGACTGCTCAAGTTGAACCAAATTGTGCTCAACCTTTGAAAACATTTATCTAACGATAGGCTATTGTAGGCCAATGATGCAGATAGTAGACTATCACATGAAGAAAAATTGCAAACAACACAACCAAAACAACTCTTCATAACAACAAAAGAACCTCATTGCCATAGTAGTAATGGTTTCTATTTTCTAGTTCTATGTTGCACAAGCATGCAACAAAATGTGAGAGTGAAATCTCTTTTGCTAGGCAAAAACCAGAAGTGAGTGATCTTTCTCAAACTACAAAGCACAAAAATATTTTAAAAAAATTGTTATTTCAAGATTACACCATCATCAAAAATTGCATCAAGACAGAGATCTAAGGCTCTTATACCAAACGTAAGAAAATAATTGTGCAAAAAACTAGATGGCACAAGTAATCAAAGTACAGAATGCAAAAGCAAATGACACAAGAAATTCACATGCATAAATAACTAAAAATGCATAATTCTTGAGCAAATGGAACTGACCTTCAGCCATTGATGTTTAAGATTAAATTTGGTGTTCTGATTTTTTTTTTCAAATAGGCACTCTGCAATGATGGTATATGCAATATTCAGAATTTGTGAAAGGGTCAAGAACTGCAATCCTGCTATGATTCATGGTGTCTTAGTTCTCCCATCAAGAACGAATTTATAGGGCACAGAATCGATTACCATAAGAAACCCAATGCCAATGCATAAAAAACATGTTACCAAATATGGAGACCACTTTGCTGTGTTAACTAACTCATAAAAAACACATTAGTAGGTATGGTGGCCACTTTCATGTATTAACTAACCCATAAAACAAGTTAGTGGGCATGGTGGCCATTTTCATGCATTAATTAATGCATAAAGCATGTTAGTGGGTAACCCATGCTACAAAGCCAATTTGAATTCTTAGTTTCCATGGGTTGCATCTCCACTATTTCATATGATCAGAACTGGGCTGGGTGTTTTAAATATATTTTTTAAAAACGAGGAAATCCCGGTTCTATTCTGGTCGGGTGGCAGTTGCAAATTTACAAACTGCACAGTTCAGTGATTTAACTACGTATAATATGAAAACCAGCTAATTAATACTAGTGGAAACTTTAGAAACCAGATAAAGGTGGTAGACCTTAATATTGCTTTTTCCGGGTGTGGGTATCTCTTCTGTAGTCCCGTAATTATAATGTAGGATGATGAGCAATAAGAATGTGTGATCGTAGAGAACGGATGTTTTGCAAGATTAAATGTAACAAGTTTTACCATCTCCAAAGGAAATTGTAGGATAGATTGGTATAAGCCTGGTGAAACCTTAATGTTGAAACCCAGTTAATACTGTTGCACCTTGGTATTACTATGATGGTGCTGCTGAAAACCTTTATAATATCGAAATTTAGCTAATTAATATTAATAGAAACATTAATATGCAACGTAACTAATGGGGTTCCACCTTGATATTGCTTCAAAATCCCTGCCGGTGCTGGTCAATTAAGAAGTTGCCGGTTGTGCTTTTGAACTCTTCTTAAATTAATTAGCGCTTGTCAATTACTACTGAAACAGAAAAAATAAAAAATAAAAGTATGCAAGTAAGAAAAAGGTCTACCGTTAAGGGTGCCGTCAGGGTTACTTGTAACCTCTGACATATTGAAACTACTTATAGTGTTGTAGTTTAGTAAAGGTTAATCTAAGTTTAAGGGTATGTGTTGGGTTAGCATTTTAAGTTATATTTTAAGGTAAAATTAATTATTTCTATAAAGATGATTTAATTTATAATAGAAAAAAGTAAAATCCATCTTTTAATGCAGGTAAAAATGTAATAATAATAACTTTAATTTAATTTCAGTTAATTTAATAAAATGAAATGATGAGCGCCAATTTAACTAACGTCATAGTCTTTGGCATATTTTAAGCCAAGAAAATTTATCTTAATATATATTATTCTAATAAATGATTATATACAAATAAAATTTAATCCCTATTTGAAAATCTAAATAGTAGAGAAAAAAATAAAAAAGTTTGGATATTGGAATTGAAATAATTAAAACATAAGTACACTCCAAGATATATAGTTTAGATAGAACTTTATAACTCAACATTGCATACTAAGATTGAAACCATGACTTAGAGTTTCCAAATCAAAGTCTTACCACTAGGTTAATAGCTCATCATTACTATTATTATTATAATTGAAGTTTGAATGACATGGATCTAACCAAAACCCAAATTTGAATTCTCTTTAAGAAAAACTAAAATTAAGTGAGGGTGAAATTGAATTAAAGTGAAATTGCTAATGAAAGAGTAAAATCCCTATTAAAGAAACAATGAACTTAGTTGACAAAAAAAAAATCATTTCCTTACCTAAAAAAATGCCAAACTTTGTAAGAAATTTTTACCAGGGATTTGTTTAGCATGTTAAAAGGCAAGAAGATTGCATGCTAAGTGAGATACACAAGAATACTTCACAAAAATTGAACTATGTCAACAAACCTCCAAGATTTAAACTATAATTAAAAACACTTTTTTTTTAAATTCACTGTTATGTAGGATGATCTACTAGTTGGATGGTTTGGTCATGTGCTTCATTGATTTCCAAGAAGAAATAAAACTATTATGATTTGGGTGTTAATGCTAATGTAATTCATAATATAAGTGAATAACATAAAGGAATTCATATAGTTAACTCCATGTAACTACCATAAAGTTAAGATGATGATAATGTAGATGTAGAATGATTTTAGCATTAACAATGTAATCTATAGAGGTTTTTGCACATTAATTTAAAGTTAAACTAAAAATGTATCTTACGTATTTGCTTCCTGTTGATGAAGAAGAAAAAAAAAGGTTGATTGAATAACACCTTTAAAATCACATTTTGGGAGGTTAATGCCTAGGGCACCTCTCACTTGGGTTTGTAAGCAGGAAAATCTCTTATTCATTTTGTTGAATTTGCAAAAGCATATGATTCAGTGGTTCACACAAATTTATAATTACACTTGCAAAAAATTAGCCTTTCTTTAGAATTGGTTGCAAAAACTCTAAAATTATATAGAGAATTGATTGTTGAAATTAAAAATAGCAATTTATAGAAAAAACTTAAATTCTAAAGAAAAATTGAAGTTAAGCAAGGTTGTCCACATTTTCCAATTCTTTCTGGTATCTTTATTGATGAAATGTAGGATGGTTATTGATGAATCGTGATTCATCAAGCTACGATATTAGACCCTGATATCAGATCCACGATATCGGGTACATGATATCATAGCCCAAATAACAATATCGGATACACGATATCGTGACTTCTATGTGAGCCTATGAATACACATGTAGGGGCATGAGAGGAGTCAGTTTCTAGAAATAGTTAGTTTTTTCAGTTAGTAAATAGAAGTTAGTTCATTTTTAAGTTTCTCTCAACCCTTTCTTCCAGTGCATACCCACAGTGTGATGATTGTAATTATATGACATCCTTTATTTGAGTGTGACGTACTTGGACACGCACATGATTGGAAATAAAGATTGAGATTACTTCATCATTGCAGCATTCAAGTAGTTTAATTACTTAATTTTTATCATCATTAAATGCGGAATGAGTATGACTTAATCACGAGCATCTATGTGTGACTACTTGGTATCCTAGTAGCATACTTGGGCTATGCACTTGGTAATCCCAGTGGTAGTCGTGCACAAGGTCCAAGATGTGTACGGATGATTAAGGAATGGATGCTCATCGCACTTATTCTAGCTTAGATTTTCTCTCTCCCTATGTCCTCTTAGTATAGCTCTCTCTCTCTCCCTTTTCCATCCTAGCTTAGCTAAGATTATTTTCCATTGCCTCCAGGAGTAGCATTAGTTTAGGAACACATCATACACCTCACCTTGGACTAAACCACATGTGATAAAGCAAATACTAGTCCAGGTGGGAAGACAGTGAATTGTGATCAGTGAGTAATTATCTAGATACCACAACTAGCCCGTCCACGAAGTTCAACTAGATCTTGCATGAAACGCTCGTATTCGTATGGTTGAGTGTCTGGGTACCTCATCATTCATGNATAATGCAACAACTAGTAAGAAAATTCATTGGAGAACCAACGAATTATACGATGAAGAAGATGAAGTTTGGAGTACTCAATCTGCTGTAAGGGTCTCTTATGAACACAAACGAAGGCAACATTATCCCAACTCATAAAGGCATAACATACCTAGTGATGATGAACCCCTACTGGCCACTACAAGCTTAACAGAAATACAAGAGGTTATTTGAATATCTCGCAGGCATTACAAAGAAAGCCATCTACCCAGGCTTGATTTAAACAACTTCCCCAAATTTTTAGGAGGCTATGAATTAGATCCCCAACATCATCTACAAGCCTTCTATGATGCCTGTGCATGGAACAACATTGACAATGGATGGCAAAAACTTAAGCTCTTTCCTCTGACACTCGTTGGCCATGCAAAAGTATGGTATAGGTCCTTAAAACCAAAATCAGTTCAACGTTGGCCAACAATGGTAGAACTATTTAATGAAAGATATCAAACCTATGCGAGAGTGTTAGCCTTGAGGAGACAAATCAAAGAGTGGAAACAAGCACAACATGAACTCTTGGACATGGCCTTAGAAAGATATTATGCAGTGTTAAACAACTACCCAGGCCATGGGTTCTCTGAGGAGAGGCTAATGTACCATATCATAGATGGGCTCTGTAATGGCACAAGAAAACCCTAGGGATGTATGCTCGAGGTCAATATATATGAACTATGAACCCATTAAGTCCAAGAGCTTATTAAGTGGGTAGCAAAAGAAGAAGGAGAAATGGCTAAGTAGGAGAATGTTGAAAAATCTCAATAGGCCCAAAACCTTAAATCAACAATGGCACATGATAATAAAAAGAAGAAATCAACTCACCTTAAGGAGGTGGAACCATCTTTGCCAACACTACAATCATTAGATGAAATTGAGGCAAAGATCAATAAGATGATGGAATGGATGCATAAAAAATATGGAGAATATGCCAACATTATTGGAGGTAGAGTCATGATGAACCAATAAATAGGACAAAACATCCTTAGACAATAAAAAAGAAGGGTAGAAGAGAATAAGAGCTCAACTACCAATCATACATATCAATGCAACATTTTCCTGTACGATCACCCCAAGGGCCAATGCCCAATCTTGTCACATTTACAAGAGCATTGGGAAAGGGTGTTACACCTAGAGTTCGTATAGAGATATTATGTTTGATCATAGTGGCAAAAATCCCAGTCATGGGGGAGGCCACCCCCAAATTGGTTACACCCTTCATACCATCCAAACCTAAGTGCTTATCAAGTTCAACATCTTGTTTCCCCAACTAGGTTAACATCTTCTATCTCACCACATTATTATTATTCTCCTCAATACTATCAACCGTATCCTGACCAACAAGACCACCACCTTGGGTACCTTACACTTTCCCTCAATGTCAAAATTCTCATCCTTCACCTCCTTCTACATTACCACCAAGTGTTCCAGAAGGGTTTGCACCACAGCAACAACCCACAAATATTACTTGTGCTTCTACTGACAATAGTAGTGGAAATCCTCTACAACATCAAAGGCGTCCCTTCTTTAGACATGACCGTAAGAAGGGAAAACACAATTCTGAGTTGACTACATCCTCTAACATAGAACAAGTCCAACACTGTGATGCATCTTCCTCTTTGAACCCAATGCCTCATGTGACCTTATCAGGGCCACCACTCAATACTCCAACAACTATGCGGCCTAATGAATATAGCCGCATGGGGAGACATGTTAATCCTTGCATACCATCTTACGATCGCAAGTAGCATAGTGGGTCAACTCCTTATAAATTAACCACATCTTTTAACTTGCCTCACTATGTCAACTCTAATCAAGTGTGTGAACCCCAATGGAGTAAGTATGACCAAGTTCCAATATTTCCAACCTGCAAGGATCCCAACTTTCCATTTATTAATTCTAGCCATGCTCAACCGTTTAGTTATGGGGGGTATTTCACATTCTAACAATAGTAGAATTAATAAATGTTTTCCTTTTCTTTAATTTTACAAATTTTTGTTTTCTAGTTTTTCATCTTTCAATTTATTATTTTATCTTTCTGTCTTTTTATCTTTTTATGAGTAATCTCATCTATGAATAAAGCACTCATGTGACTCGTTGGTTGAGGTGTTGTTCTATGCTATCAAGTCTCAGGTGACTAATTACTTGAACAACGAGCCCACAACATCCACCTACCCATTCCATTAATAAGAGGTTCTACCCTGGGTACAATGATATTTCTAATCATTAAAAATTAAAGTAACCTTGTGTTATTATACCCAGAGCAAAGAAGGATGGACGAAGAGGGAATGGTTAGGGTGTGACATCAAGGGGACTTTTGGATTCTCTTTGGTGACATCTGTAGGAGTTATCATGTAGCTTGGTTGTACTAAGATCCTTGTAAATCTAATGAAAAATGGGAGTAAGAGTAATCAAAAGGCACTCAACTAGAAAAAATAATGCCATTCTAGGGGGTTCCACTGGAAAGACATGTACCCATGCCTGAAGGTAGGTGGCTTCTCTGGATAAAGCAATACTTCATATAAAAAATGAGTGCCACAAAGCAAAATCACTCCTCCCTTGAACTAAATGCCAAGTGATTGTACAGCTTGTTGTCATGGTGCTCTTATGGTCATCCATCATTGGATAAAGCAATGCAATGTCACTGATCAAAGACATGGACTTGATCTTCATTTTGGAGTGACAGGTTAATGACACACTAATCATGCCTTACATGCCAGATTCATTGTGCCCTGAGTCAGTCACCTCATGTCCCAATCTCTGCAATCCCTTCTATGATTCGCCTCACCTCATTATTCATGTAGTTGTGACTCATGACTTGGGTAGCATGAGATTCATATCTCATCACGATGCTATCTACATGTGTGTGTTTTGTGAAATCGGTGTGGATTACATTTAACCCTTCTAGTACCTACGAACATTTTGAGGTGTGGTTATGCAAGGGAAGTATAGGTTGGAACCTACTTTGGGGAGGAGCAACTTACATTACCCTTGTAATTTGCACTTGTAACACATCTCCTACACATCATCTTATACCATCCAAGTATTACCAATTTTCTTCTTTCCCTTATCATCCTTCCAGTTCAAATGTTCCTATGTACAAACACATGTCTTTTTCGTCATACTCTTCATGATTGTCATTGCCAAATTTTACACCACTATTCTTTTTATGCCTTTTGGCCTGATCATTCTTACCCTAGACCCTTTACATTGAATTAAATTCCTCAATTTATACCTTGGAATTTCCAAAATTTATCAATTTTTCCAAGTTGGGTTGGCCACGATATCAGGTCCTCGCTAGCGGGTATGCGATATCTCGTCCTTAAAAAATCTATATATATGGGTCCCCCCTCAATGAATGTCAACATCATTTGCAATTGTTCATGCAAGGGAGTTTTTTAAATTTTCTTCTACGACTTGTGACTTGCGCACCTCTTGATCTACTCACCATAACTTGCTCATTAGCGCTCTGATTTGCATTTCGTTCAAACCTATTTGAACTTGGAGTGTTCAGCTAGGTTGTGGGGCAGGGGTACACACTGAATTGTGTATAATTTTTTTGAAATTTTTCATTGCCCAAAGGACACTATCAATGGTAATTAGTTATAAAAATAATAAACATGTGCTAAAAATAGTTTTATCTCCTTATCTATAGCAAGAAATTAAAATTTGAAACCACCTAAGCAAACTGAGCCAAATATTAAAACTTTTTAGGGATATTTCCATAAAAATTTCTAAATTTAAATCACACGGAATAAAAAAAAATCATTAAGGAAAGGAATAAGGTATAACTTAACTTTGGTAAGCAACCTTGCTAATGATTAGCCCCATGTAATTGCAGATGGCCCCAAAGCATGGTCAACAAGAAGGTCCCTCTCAAGATGCATCTAAGCGACCAAGGAGAGGTAGAGGATAGGCATCTACCGAACAACATACAAAGCATGAGGTATAATCCTTTTGTATCCATCAAGAGACTCTTGCTACTGTACAATCAAGATAGGCAGAAGGTGGAGCTACTACAATGCCTGAATAGGGACAACACCTCACGTTGTCCCATAGTGTGTTCAGGGCATCCGTGAAAGGTCAACATTAGCTACAATTATCATGGAATTGAACTTTAGACCCTTCATGGAATTCTCTCTGAGGCCATTACGGACCAGCTCAAAGGATCCCCAATATGGCCTATTCTCTCTGAAAGTGGTGCTTAATATTTAGG
The DNA here is from genome assembly GCA_015680685.1 of Gnetum montanum. NCBI lineage: Eukaryota > Viridiplantae > Streptophyta > Gnetopsida > Gnetales > Gnetaceae > Gnetum > Gnetum montanum. The sequence continues at coordinate 682,063 of MNCI01002098.1, read as the reverse complement.
AGAAACATGCCAATTTTGGCACAATAAAGAAGAAGGCACCACGGTTTACATTGGTGGTATGTCTATTGATTTTTCCGCCTAGGCCATTTTGGAAGTGTTCAACCTTTCGAATGTGGGATCGAAAGTTGCTCACCTATCCACTTGCTTTGACTTAGATGTGCGAAAGATGTGGTTGAAGAGGACGTACGATAAAGAAGATAAGACATATAGAGAGGTGACGATAGAAGAAAGGATATACTTCAAAATTGAAACCTATCACATCTTCCCCACAAAAGCACTAAATAATATTTCAACATATGTGGCAAGAGGAAGTGCAATATTGATGGGAAAGGTTAATGTTAACCTGACCCATCTATATCTCATGGAGATATTAAGGTGGTTCGAAGAATGCAAGATAGGGAAGTTCGCGTTGCCCTTCCCTTGTCTCATTAGGAAGCTATGTAAGCATGCTAGAATTCTAGGGTACACCAATGACGTCCCTAGAAGAGCCCAAAATGCTTGATTTGTTGAATTACTAAAGCCACCAACTCTAAGGAAAAGTGCTAGTTAGACATTGGAGCTAGAGCCAGATTAAGAGTAAGAACAAATGGTGGGGCCCACTACAACTCAAACTGTAGGGCCTAGCCAACTTCCAAGCTCAAGGCCCAGTCAACAACAAGAAGTGGGGCCTAGCATAAGCCAATGAGACTAATTGCCACCGCTGTAGGATTATCAATCGTCGATGAGCCATCTCAGGGCCATCGCTAAGACAGTTAGTTGGGGGAGTTGTGATGATACTAATACTATACGGTCCACTATCTCTATAGATCGTGCATAGGGAAGGGTGTCCATTTAGATAGGAGGAGGGAAGACTGATTGGTCACAATAGATTTTAGGAAATGTTGCATCCTTTCAGGTGCAACTCGAGACTAGTGAAGGGGCCACAGTGGTGGTTATGCAACACCAAGATGCAGTAGGAATCACAGAAGTGGTCACAGACCACATCAAAGAATCCTTCAACATCCCTGTTGTGCCACCAACAAACTTCATAGTAGCACATGATGCACAAACATTGGTCGATCCCTTAAGGACTCCTGTGGAGCTTGAGGATGTGCTTGATCGGTTGTTGCAAATAGGACAAGTAATGATGTCCTTATTCGACATCCCAAAAGATGTCATGGTAACACAATCAGACTTCATCTCTACCAAGGGAAAGCTAGTCATGGTAGAGATCAGGGTCAAGCACGTAGAAGTAGAGTTAGCAAAACTTCAAGAGAGGCGCATAACCCTGCAAGCTGCACAATGGAACCCCTTTGAATTCGTTCCCGCAGACTAGCTAGACACCTTAAGGACTGAGCAACTCAACAAATTATTAGCAAATAATAAAAGAGTGGTATAAGAGAAAGAGAAGGCCAACAGGGATGCCTCCAAGGCACAAGTGCAAACCTACGCACACACCAAGGCACTTAGAACCTTACAAGAGGAGAATAAATAGCTCGCTGTTGATAATATTTGGTTGACTGCCGTGGAGAAACATAAAAATGTTCTAAAAGAAAACTTTCAACAGCTACGAGAACAATTGATTAGGGTTAATCAAGATATGAATTGTTTGGCCAGAGAAAATCGAACCCTCTTAATGGAGGAGGTATGTGCAATCTGTCAAAAGACAGCCATCAAAATAAGCGCATGGCAAAACGAGACCAAGTGGCACAAAAAGTTAAAGGAGCATTTCCGAGACTAGGTGGGAATGTACAAGCAAGTCATAGAGAAGGAGATCCATATGGCCAAGGCCCACATTAATGCTTTCAGTGCTCAACACACTAATTGGTGGGCCATATTGGACACATATGCATTTGTCCACCAAGTGGAACTTAAAAGCTAGGACCTGTAGATTCAAGACCTCATAGAGTACATGGAATTGGCAAACCTATGGTATGCCAATCTAGCCATGTTGACAACATGGAATCCAAGGATAGAGCTCAAGGGGTAGGTAGCTACCACCTATGCCAAATATGAAGCAGAATTTGTAGAGCACAAGAAAACATTGTAGAAGCTAGAACTTGCAAATTTTGAACTAGAGGTGGTTAAAGTAAGCTACCAAGGACAAAAAGATATCGCAGTAGACTTGGCTTGACGACTTACAAATTTTCAAGAGTACAGTGACAAAGCTAGAGCCTATGAGCAGGAATGATGGTTGTTTGCAGCTTGGTATGTGAAAGCAGGAAAAATGTTTCTGCAACTACTGTGCCCATGGGAGGTGCCAACTCCATCAAACATTGAAGCATCAGCATGGATGGCATAGGATCCTTGAATGAAAGAGGAAAATCTCTAGAAACTACTTCAATGTCATCAAATTCTAAAACCTAGAGTACAAGACAAGGGGAAGTAACCCATGGAGAAGCCACCGCCACCTCCACAAAATTTTGTAATTTTGTGATTTTCCATTTTTTTGTGTTGTGTCGCAATTTTGTTCTATTGAGTACTCCACTGTGGCATGAATAAATTCCCTAGAAGTCAATAATCCCATACCTATCCATTGTGTAATTAATGGGGCTTGTTCTCATTGTGACTCAAGGATGAGTTTTCATTCAATCGTGGGGGTATGATGAATCATCATTCATCAGGCTATGATATTGGATCCCCAATATCAGGTACACAATATTGCAGCCCAAATAATAATATCAGATACATGATATCGTGACTCCTGTGTGAACATGTAGGCACACGAGAGGAGTCAGTTTTTGGAAATAGTTATTTTTTTCAGTTAGTAGATAGAAGTTAGTTCATTTTTTAGTTTTGTTCAACCCTTTCTCCCAGTGCATGCCCGCAATGTGATGATTGTAATTCTATGGCATCCTTTATTCGAGTGTGACGTACTTGGACACACATATGACTAGAAAAAAAGATTGAGATTACTTCATCATTGCAGCATTCACTTAGTTTAATTACTTAATTGTTATCATCATTAAATGTGGAATGAGTACGACTTAATCATGAGCATCTACGCATGATTACTTGGTATCCTAGTAGCATACTTGGGCCATGTGCTTGGTAATCCCAATGGTAGTCATGCACGAGGTCCCAGATGTGTATGGATGATTAAGGAACGAATGCTCATCGCACTTAGGCTAGCTTAAATTCTCTCTCTCCCTATGTCCTCTTAGTATAGCTCTCTCTCTCCCTTTTCCATCCTAGCATAACTAAGATTATTTTCCATTGCCTCCAGGAGTAGCATTAGTTTAGGAATACATTATACACCTCACCCTAGACTAAACCATACGTGACAAAGCAAATACTAGTCCAGGTGGAAAGATAGCGAACTACGATCAATGAGTAACTATCTAGATACCACAACTAGCCCATCTGCAGAGTTCAACTGGATTGTGTGTGAAACACTCGTATTCATATGGTTGAGTGTAGGGGTACCTCGCCACTCATCAGTTATGCAACAAGTAATATAGTCCTATTATTAAAATTAGATCCTAAGTAGTGAATCTTCTTTTATATGTAGATGATGGTGCCTTGATCTCCATTACTACAAAAAGTATGAAAAGTATGTTGCAAATTTTAAAAAATTATTCTCGCTCATCTAGTTTCCAAGTGAATGTGGATAAACCAAATTGAACATCTTGAGTACAAGAAATGCCTATTATAACTTCCTTTTGGAGATACCAATGTGCAAATAGTCAATTTTTAAAAATATTAGGGTCTAATTTATATGAACAATTACAAGTGGGAGAAGTGTATTAATAAAAGAAAAGAAAGAGGTTTTAAGGCTTGTTATGCTTTCAAAAACATTTGCAAGGATTTAGGACTCTAGTCCTTGAAGGTCAAACAAATTCTCATAGTTTGCATATCTCAAGGTAAGATAAATTCTCTAAAGTAATTCTTAAGGATTCACAAGAACATGGTTAGTATTTTTAGAGAATGCAATAGTTTAGAAAATGAAATATTTTTTGGGAGGAAGTGCAGCAAAATGCTAAGAATATTTGCGTAACATAAGTGTGGTCAAATGTAGAAAGCAGGAAACAATTTTATTTACATCGCATTAGATATAATAAACTTGATGCAAAAACTATCTCTCAACTGCTATTTCAATCAAGTTTCAAAGTTACATTACCAAGTTTTGCTTAAGTTCACACCATGTTAGAATTGAAAGTAGAAGATGGATTCAATTTTCTCAAGAAAAGTGCCCCTGTATGTTGTGTAGGTCAAAATCCCTTGAGAATGAGTTGCATGTGTTTTTTTTTAAAAAAATAAAATTTTGCAACTAATCATTTGAGATATTGTTATAATGTTATAGTAAAAAACTTATATGATTTATTTTTGTTACTCCTATTGGTGTTTGGTCAATTTGTAAACATTTTATACTATTGTGCATTTTCTTTTACAATAGTAGAAATAATAAAATACTTTTTTTAAAAAAAAAATAAAACTACATAATTGGAATAACACTATTGTGTAGGTTTTTTCTTTGTAAATAGGTGTCAATCCAACTTTGTATCCATGTGGTATAAACTTGGCCTAAAATAGAGTGAACCTCATCAAAATCAAAAAGGAAAGAATGAACAAGATTTGTTTTGAGAATGATAAAGTTTTTGTTACAAGATGAAAGTCATGTTGGTAGTTGCCAATCATTTTGGTGCTAGCATGATCCATGTGGGTCCATATGCTTGTGAATTGAATCATCCATGGTAGCATAAAGAGGGAATACTATGAGACAAAGACATAAAGCCAAAGTCAAAGGGTAATGACATGGAACCAAAATACTTAGATACGATGTAATGTTTAATTATGATACAATACTAATAAATGTTGATTGATGCCTTCTCCTATCGGTACTTGTATTTTGGAATTGTATAGGTTATGATTTTTTATTGAAGAAAAACATACTACTTTTTTTTGTAAACATGCCCTCTCTAAACAAGACCTCTTTTTACCTTATATATGTTTGTAGTAATGCCCAAACGATCCAAAAAATAAAATAAAATTTAACGTTTATTTTTATCCCATCATTCTCCAAAATGAGTTCAAAACTTCCTTTTCCCTTTAAATTGGGAGTGGTAAGGTGGGTGGGGAAAGGTTTACGATTCTACCAACCAAGTTTTTAATTCACATGGTCTGATTTTAATAAGGTTCACAAAGTGGGAGAAGTACCTAAAACAGTGCTAATTTGGTTGGCCGGGGACAGCACGGGTTGAGAAAGATAGTATTCGAAATAAACAAGTTTAGCTTTTGACTTGCAGTCTTGCATTCTGTGATACCGTAACGTCACCGAACCTGTCAACTGCCAGTCGCATAACCTGCAAATCAAAAGCAACATTTCAGTTTATAAGTATTACCGTCACGGCATATGTACCTAAATATTAAGTTAATTTTCTTTTCTTCAAGTTACCCAACTTCATTAATGTCGGTATCAAGCTCGGATATAACCGTAAAACCTTGCCAAATCTCATTTTTGAAATTTTTGAAATTTTGCAGATATTAGAACATTCTTGAAATGGGATGTACAATAATCACAGCAAAAATGAACTCCGGGACAAGACTAAGATAATAATAATGAAAATTCACGTTAACTGTATGTCTTTGTCAAAATGTTGTTATTTACTGAACACTGTTGATTGCCTTTTGTCAACTTCGTTTGCTGCCCCTTCACGTAGGAGAAATCAAATACAAGGCCATGAATTCATGAAAACAGAGCAAGCTACTAATGACATAAAATAAAAATTAAAAAGAAAGTTATGAAAATTCCAATAATCCATTGGCTTTAAGCAACAAAATTCCTGACCTTATAAACCGCTTTCCCTTGCTGTCACAAAAATCACAGATTACTTCTATGAACTGGAATTGAATCAGCCGTTTAAAGTGTTCGGAGCAAAAGCCGAAGTTTGACACAAACGTAACAATAAAGTGAAACTAAAAGGGAGTGTGCAGTGGATAAGAGAATGGGAAACTCCTTTTCTCCTCTAAAAGAATACACACCATAGACATTTGTCTATAAAGCCATTTTGCGTGAGGATAATGCAGTAGAATATGAATATGAATGTCTCAAATAATTGATTAGTGGGTCAATGGTTAATAATGTTGGTGCCAATAATGTTAGCTAATAAGTGGGCAACAATGATTCAACCAATAATATGACAACCATGTTAGCATTGACATTATTTTCAATTACAACATACAATGCCGAAAATGGTTTACGATATTTTGAATTTTGAATATAAATAATGCAATAAGGTAGAATAGCATTGACATTATTTTCAATTACAACATACAATGCCGAAAATGGTTTACGATATTTTGAATTTTGAATATAAATAATGCAATAAGGTAGAATAGCTTTGATAGGAAAAGACCAATGCCGAATCAAAGTTTAAAAATTGACATCACATTTAGTTGGCTGTCAATGCAATGATTGTGTTTGGTTTTAACTCAAAAAGACCAAATGCCCAATCAAAGTTCAAAAATTGACATCATGCTTAGTTGGTTGTCAATGTAACAATGTTGGTTGTCAATGTAACAATGGTGCTTAGTTTTCATTGGGGAAAACCAATGCTCAACCAAAGTTTAAAAATTGACATTATATTTATGTTGATGTGTAAATTTTGGACACAACAATAGTTGAAAATTCATTTAAATATACTATATTGCCTAGTGCATCTCTCATATGGGTATAATTTTAATGTGTTGAAAAATCCAAGTCTAAAACAACTTGGCATGGAAGCAGCTATTTGTTTTAAAATTTCAGCAATGACACTTGGACATTAAAAGTAAAAGCATGAAAGAATTAACAACTTGAATAAGATTAATCTGAGTTAAATAGGCTCTGTATTTAATCCACACCATAGAGACCATAATTCAGTTGTAGAAATTTAAAAGAACAAAATGAAACAATGACTTAAAAAATAAGCACAAATGGAACAACTTGCCTTGTTGACCAATGTTTGCAAGAAGCACACCTTTTCTGACAAGTTTGCAACCTCCAGCTATTAAATCTTCCCGCTGCTATGCCTTAAATTGCCTCTGAAAAAACCACTTAACAGGCAACAAAAGTAAGAGACAATCCTGGGATTTTCCCCACCATGTCTTTAGCCTTCCAAATTCCCCGCCACCACCGTAGGTAGCCTTGGAAATCTGCCCCACTATGTCCCTCCTTGCCCTTGGCACTTAGGTATTTATAAGGACTTGTCTGGCCTCTTACCCACCTCTTACCCACCTCTGTCTCTCCACCAACGGCCAGATCTACCATTAACGTCCACTGCCACCACCCACCCATTCCAGACAGCAGTAGGAAAGAGTATCGCCGGCGTCAAGGGCCACCAGCTGGACACGTGCAGTTACACAGTGGGTGTTTTTCAAGAAAAGGCAAAGGACTATGTTCAACTGCTGCAGGGGCTGCCTGGCAACGGTCGCAAGGGTCTGATAGAAGCTCAGGTCAACGCCCAGCTGCAGCTGCGCTGCCCAAGGACGTGGATGAAGCCGCAGCACACCCACGTTGCAGCGCCATCACCCAGGTTTCCGTTCCATTGCCAATATAACCGTCGCTGCAGGCAGTTTCCTGGTAGAAACTATGCATCAAAAGAATCTGATTCGTGGAAGCAAGGAATCAAGGATTCGTGATTCTAAATATATTAGTTTTTAAAAAAAATTAAATCTCATATATCATAAAAATACATTGTAAACATAGAACAAGTACAATGTAAATCCAAAATANTAAAATGAAATTCTTTTGTTACTCAATCCAATATTTCCAAAAATAAAATTAAGCCTCACCTCAACCAAATTTATACAAATCAGGTCTGCTAATACTTTTGTTCAACCATGACCTGTGAGTAGCACCATAGGGACTACCTGTGAGTAGGGCCACTTTGAAGAGACCGTATTACAAGAATACACAACTTAACTAAACTAGGCACAGCCCAGTAACTCATCTCACCTATAATGATTGAAAACCTTTCAGATGCTAGAAAATCGGCACTAGTCATGATGAATGATAAAAACAGAGCACCATGAGGTTGCATATGGCCATTGTCCATGTGATGTGCTGGTTGGCTTAGTTGCTTTATAAGCGAACAGATTTTTAAAAAAGTTGAACAAGCATCCATCCATCATCGTCATCATGTTCATGACTCATGACCAACGATGAACCTGTTTTGTTTTTTCTTTTTTAAGGAGAGATATGAGAAAAAGAGCAAAAACCAGCAATGAACAATAAACACGCAAGAATGTGTGAATCATGGCGGAACCTTTGACACTCCCAAAGCCAGGCGAATCCATGCAAATGCAATGTTTTACTCGCACGCCCCATCCAAAACTTTCCATGTGACCCATCGGATACCATAGTAGCCCTTTCGTAATTTCCGTATGTTTGTTTATTTATTCGTACTCCCTTGTTTTCTGTGGTCCATCTGCCGATGCCATGAATCTTGATTGCTTGCTTGCCACTTAACAATGAAATGAAATTTTTGGTGATTCAAAACAGGAGAAGATATGTAAGATTTTAATGCAAAATGCAGACATCGCAAGAACTAAAAAGGCGATAACAAAATGAAATTTTTGGTATGATTCACAGGAGGAGATATGTAAGATTTTAATGCAAAATGCAGACATCGCAAGAACTAAAATGGCACTAACAATACTAGGCAAGGCAAGGCGACCATATCAATGTATATTTTCATACCAGACAAAATTTCATTGGAAATTATGAAATATGTACCCGCTGCGAATTTAATACACTTCTGTAATCCGACGCCAACAGTTCGTTAAAATTTATATGGAATCGTGAATTTCCAGTGCATAGGGTAGAAACCTATGCGCCTGAGATTTGCGATTCTAGATAAATTTTCACGAACAGTTAGCGTTGGATTCGGAGGAGCACATACAGAAGCACATTAAATTCGCAATGGGTAAGTATTTCATAATTTCCAATGAAGTTTTATACATTGAAATGGTCGCCTTGCCTTGGCTCTTATTGTTCTTGCCTTTTTAGTTCTTGCGACGTCTGCATTTTACATTAAAATCTTACATATCTTCTCCTGTTTTGTACATTGAAATGGTCGCCTTGCCTTGGCTCGTATTGTTCTTGCCTTTTTAGTTCTTGCGACGTCTGCATTTTACATTAAAATCTTACATATCTTCTCCTGTTCTGAATCATACAAAAAATGTGGCAAGCAAGCAATCAAGATTCATGGCATCGGCATGAGACGGACCACAGAAAACAAGGGATACGAATAAATCAACAAAGACACGGAAATCACGAAAGGGCTACTATGATAACCAAAGGCCGAAGGGGCAAGTATGGGTCATATGGAAAGTTTTGGATGGGCCGTGNTCCAAACGCTTTATTTCTCTTTCAACTCTAAAATTCTTTACTTCATGTTCACTTTTTTATTGCATTTGCATGGATTCGCCTGGCTTTGGGAGCATCAAAGATTCTGCCATGACTCACACATTCACGCGTGTTTATTGTTCATTGCTGGGTTTTGCTCTTTTTTGTATCTATGCTGAAAAAAGAAACAACAAAACAGGCCATTGATAGGGATTTGGATGCTTCCACAGACTGTCCAAACGCTTTATTTCTCTTTCAACTCTAAAATTCTTTACTTCATCTTCACTTCTCTTTCAACTCTAAAATTCTTTACTTCATCTTCACTTTTTTATCTCCAGGCAGTGACGAAGAAGGCAATGAGCATTTCTCCTGATGAAGGGGGTCTCATCTGCCCAGTCTGATTTGGGTGACTAGGTAGGCGACTTGCCTTATTAGATTCGGAATTACATCTATCATTTTATACTTTTTATTTTTTTTATTCATCATCGTCTTTCCTTGGAAAATGGATTGTTTCCTTTCAGTCGAATCTGGACGGAGTATCTCCTCGCAGTGGATTTTAGTGGATTTTCGTATCAATTGAGTTGCCTATTTTGCTTAGATTTACCTCCTTGATGATCTTTACTTTTCGTTTTAGTTTATTCAAATGATTTTAGAGAAAAGATTTTTATTTAGTGGATTGGTTTCGTATGTTTATTCATGGGCCATGGCCATCTCATGTTGCATCTCTGGTTTCATATTTTCATATAATGGCCGTGATTCCAGCTAGTCATAAATGCACAACCTGTAAGGGAAGGGAATTAGTTGGTTACAAAACTGCTGTCAGGCCTCTCCCCCTCTGCAAGTACAAACAGAATAGTCGAAGCATACACTTGTTCAAAGTTCAAAAAAAATTTCAGCACCATATCCTTCCCAAATCTTTCTGGAGTGAAACAACAAATTTGAAAACTCCAAAGACCCGCCTATGAATTTCCTGATATTCCAACTCTATAAAGCGAGCCCATAAGCCCAAAACGTGTCGTGAACTTGCCGAGAGCATTACTAACAGTAGAAGCAGAAGCAGATAGAGCTCTATGAAAATGGTGGTGGGGAAGGGATTCCTAATGTTAAAATCTGATAAACTTTATTGGCTTATATGCTTAGTGTTAGTTTTCTACTTTTATTCTATTTGCAGCCATGTCTGTCTTTGAGCACAATCGTATTTACGTGGACGGCATAAATTTCAAATGCCATGAACGCTGCCATTTTCTGCTTTCCGTGTCTCAACATTTAGTGTGGGTCAGGAAGATCATACAATCTTTTCTTTACAATGCATTTAATGTCTGCATTATGATAAAAATTTCAAATTGTTTCAACTTTCAAGTATAACCAGATTTTTATTGTTTTGCTTGAACCATTGGCCTTAGTTTCCTTTGGTGTATGCACATGACTTTGATGTGTTATGCTAATGTTTTGATGTGCAATGTGATGCTGTGAAATATTTACGTAAAAACTACAGAAAATTGCAAGTCATGCAGAAGGGTAAATTTGTAAAAATGTCAGAAAAAAAAAATAGTTTAGATATGTTTGTCTAGTTGCATAGCAGATTCTTTAATTTCTACTTCCATTGTTTGTCTAGTTACGTAGTAGATTCTTCAATTTCTACTTCCATTTACTGCAAAATAAATGCATGATACTGATTGCGCCACTTCAAACTTTTTTGTTTGGTAACTATGATTCCTCGACACAACTGCATGATTTCTACACAGAGCCTTCACATGGTTGTGTCGTGAGTGCATACCATTATTCTCCTCATTTTGGATGTAAATAAAAATATTTTTATATTATTTAAAGCTATGTTTTTTGAGTCTCATGCTTGTCTACCATTGTTAGGCACACTGATATGATTAAAAGTTAGAACCAATGATCATCGAATATACAGTATTTGCAGCCTTACATTAAAGAGTTTTATGCTCTTTCATCTAGAGTATTGGCAAACTTGACGCCAAAAAAAAAAAAAAAAATTGATTCCATTTTGGATGGACGTCCACACATTGCATATTTATCTCGTTATGAAGTTAAAACGCAACGCTATCAAAAGGTTTTAAGAGTCGAGATTCGATTTCAGTGTGATTGGCAAAAGCAGGTCCACAGTGCTTATATATAGTGTCATGAAGTTAAATTAACAGTATTAAGCACATTTTATTATTACAACCCTTATTTACAAGTTGTGGTGGAAACAAATGAAGTAAGAAATAATTTATTTGAAATACAATTTTTTATTTTTTATTGTTTGCATTTTTGTATCTTATTAAAAATAAGTATTTATTATATTGTAGGAGAATTGGTAGCATGCTGCAACCTATTGTTGATTTCATTCGTTATGCTGATACAGATACACCTGCATTAGGAGAAATTTATGTAATTTATGAAAATATGGTAACAGAAATTAAAAAAAGGGTTATAGAAATGGATAGCTCTTTTGATTTTTATAATGCTCAATTACTTCCATTGATTCTAAAAAGATGGAATGCTACAAATACCCCATTGCATATGGCTGCATATACATTAAATATTAAATGGTATTCTTCAAAACATAGAGATAAAAATCCAACAAGGCCTTGTGATAATTTTGATGTAAGAACAGGTTTTTTAGAATATGTTAAACGATTATATTCACCTTGTGAGGCTAGCTTAATTAGAAAGGAATGGCTTCAATTTACTAAAGGACATACAAAAGCATTTAAATGTGAAGATGCTATACTTGATATGGATGGAATAGCTCAAGAAGATCCAGCTGGATGGTGGAGTTTGCATGGTGGAGATACTCCTAGACTTCAAACTTTAGCAGTGAAGCTTCTTTCTCAGGTAATACGATCAGTTTTTTCATTAAACATATAACAAATATTAATACGTATTAATTTTCTTAATTAATTTATGAAATGTGATGTTTGAAAACTTGAAATAGTGATGTTTTATATATCATGCATTCTCTAAACACCATGATTAATAGGCTATTAGGTCTTAAGCTTCAAATGAGTTTGTTTATTGATGAAGTTTTGAATAATTTATAAAATGAATTTTTTAACAATGCAAAAATTTATTCTTGTTTTTATCATTTATGTAGGTTGCATCTTCTTCTGCTGCTGAAAGAAATTGGTCAACATATTCTTTCATTCATCGGATCAAAAGAAATAGTCTAACTCCAAAAAGAGCTAAAAAATTAGTATCTGTTCATAGCATGATTAGATTGGAAGAAAGAAAGGAAATAAAATATAGGCAATCACCTACTCTTCGTTGGGATGTTAATCCAGAAGATGATGATGTTCCAATAGTTGATGATAGAGAAAGTTATTCTACTGACTTAGTTAATGTTCCTGGAGCAATGAATCTTAATATTGATGATTCAATCCTTGATGAAGATGATTACCATGCAAATGATATTAATGACATAGAACAAAATGAAGCAGGTTTTACAAATTTACTTTTTAGAGTAGAGCATGGAGAAAATATAGGCTAAAATTAGAATTTGAACAATGTGACAATTTCTAAGCTTTGGCAAGAAACTGNATAGATAATTTTGTAACATTATCATATATATATATATATATATATGATAATGCTAAAATATTTTATAATACACATGAGACTCAATACTTAATGTTTCATTGCAATCTTTTATGCAATTTTTAAGCATTAACAATATTTTGAATTTACATTGTACTTGTTTTATATTCTACAACGTTTTCTATATGATATATGAGATTTAATTTTTTAAAAAAGTTAATATATTTAAATTTTCTGTATCACATCCCCCCGCTACAAACCCGTACCCAACACATTCAGAATCACGAATCCTCCTCGATTGCTCGCTTCCACAAATCGGATTCTTTTGATGCATAGCTCATGAGTCATGAACATGATGATGGATGGATGCTTGTTCGACTTTTTTAAAAATCTGTTTGCTTATAAAGCAATGAAGCCCACCAGCACATGGACAATGGCCATATGCAAGCTCATGGTGCTCTTACTTTCCCTTTCATCATGACTAGTGCCAATTTTCCAGCCTCTGAAAGATTTCTATCATTGTAGGTGAGATGAGTTACTGGGCTGTGCCTAGTTTAGTAAAGTTGTGTATTCTTATAATGGGGCAAAGCGGTCCTATCGTGCTACTCACAAGTAGTCGTTGAACAAAAGTATTAGCAGACGTGACTTGTTATAAATTTGATTGAGGCTTGAGGCTTAATTTCATTTTTGGAAATATTGGATAGAGTAACAAAAGGATTTCATTTTATTGCTGTCATTTTGGTTGTTGCAGAAATTATATGTTTGGCCAGATTATGGCCTCCATACCTTTGCAAATTTTCTTGCTTCAATTTAACGGTGATATTGCAATCTCTGTGCAATTTTTAAGCATTAACAATATTTTGGATTCACATTGTACTTCTATATTTTACAATGTATTTTTATGATATATGAGATTTAATTTTTTAAAAAAACTAATATATTTAAATTTTCTCTATCACGTCCCCAGCTACGAAACCTCCCCACTTTTTCTTGAGGCACATGCACCCAAACATGTTCAGAATGACGTATCGGATTCCTTGATTCCTAGCTTCCACGAATCGGATTCTTTTGATGCATAGGTAGAAACAGATTGTTGACAAATTCCAGAAATCGAAATCCTCGTTGGTGTTGATGGTCTTCATTGTGTATAATGGCATGCGCTTCTCAATCGATTGGCAGCCAACCAGGGCGGCCACAATAATGTCACAGATACACAGTGGGGGCGTTTCTGGACAGGTTCTCCATCAAAACCTTGCTTTAAATTCAACCACCTTTCCTGTAATCTCGATTATGAATTCCAGCGCATGTCTAACGTTCCTCACAGCCTAGATTTTCTGTTTCTGCATCATTCTTTCAGGCAACATAGAGGATCATAATTGGTCATTCATAACTTGGCACGTCCATGCACGCGAGTGAGGCGCGTGGCCAACTCTGCACATTGCCGACGGGGTGAACAACAAAAACTCATGTTTAACTAACAAAACAAGAAAGCCAGCAAAACGGTCGTCATGATTTTAGCCACTGCTGTTCCAAAACTTACGTTGGTGAATAACATCCCAGCAGGGATTTAAAAGCCAGCTTTCTCGGGACTCTTAAAATGGCTTAAATTGTTTAAATATAAATTTAACGCAAAACTGGTTAAAAGAAAGTTTAAAGATAAGTTTTGAATTCAATTCCATCAATGTAACCATGATTGAAAAATCAGGAGTTAAACTTTTTTGCATGGATTTTCTAAGGTTCTAAGGTAGCTTTTTGAAAATTTTGAATTGAGTTTTCCTGCTTCAACTTTCCTATGCTAAATATGACTGCCATGCAATTCTTCCTTTTCTAAAATAAATAAATTCCATGCTTTAGTTGGACTCTCATTTTGGTATAGTTCTTGCCCATTTGTGTTTTTTTATCATTTGTTGAGGTTACCATCACAAACAATTTGCATGGGGTCAAGCTTATAGGATTTCTAATTGTTATGGGACTAAAACCTTTTTAAACATGGCCTCATGCTAGCATGGGAGTGCTAGTATCAACAATTTAGTTGGCTCTCAATACAATAATTGTGTAATAATCCGAACATGTACAATGAGGTGTTACTTAGTTGTAAGATTCTTGATTTGAAAACTCTAAGTCATTGATTCAATTTTAGTGGGCAATGGTGAATTATAAAAATTCTAATTAAATTATATTACAATTCTTTCAGGGTTCCAATACCCCCTATAATTTGAACATGTGCCACCCAAGGGTGTAGAGCAAGTGGTCAAGACACATCTCTTAGTTGGGAGATTGTGGGTTTGATTTTTGTCTCTACTTCTTAATGTTGTAGTAATGGAGTAGCCTTGTGGTAAAACTTTTTTTTTTCTATGGGTCATATCTACCTTGCTGTGTGGGTAGGGGTTGTGCTAGCAACTTCAAGTTGTCTTGCCTAGAAAAAAAAAACTATTTGACTTTTATATCACTTGGCTCAAGTGGTTAGCTCATCATCGTGTTAAGTAAGAGGTTATAAGTTCAAGTTAGATTATAAGCATCACTAGATTTCTCCATGAAAGGATCATCATCCAGAGCCATAGCTCCATCTAGATTTGAACCTTTGACAAGAGAAATGAGTACCTTACCATGACTTCAAATGATGGTCCATATCACTATATTCTTCCATAACAATGGGGTGCTAGCCTAGTGTAAAACACTTGATTTGGAAGCTCCATGTCATGGGTTCAATTCTGACAAGTAATGCTAAGTTATATTCAATTCTATTGAACTCTATATCTCTAGGTGTACCTATGTTTTACTTATTTCAGGTTCCTACACCCTACGAAATTCATCCATAATTCTTTTAAATAACCACAAATAACCATACTATAAGTATCACTATATTCATCCATAATTCTTTTAAATAACCACAAATAGCCATACTATAAGTATCACTATATCCATCCATAATTCTTCTAAATAACCACAAATAGCCATACTCTAAGTATCACTATATTCATCTATAATTCTTCTAAATAACTAAAAATAGCCAAAACTACCATGTTGGCTAAGGTTGGTCAATATTAACTATAAGGTTGACAAGGGAAATGAGCACCTATGCAAATCACTATATTCATCCATAATTCTTCTAAGTAACCAAGAATTGCCATTCTATAAGTATCGCTATATTCATCTATAATTCTTCTAAATAACCAAAAATAACCAGAAATACCATGTTGGCTAAGGCTGATGAATATTAGTTGTAAGGTTAACAACTAGTAATGATAGTGTTCACCTTAACATTCCTGCTTAAACAATCATGGTACTCAAATGATGGTAAATTTGAGCTATGTTTAAATTAATAGTGTTTGAGTAAGAATTATATTACATAAATAGTTACAAGCTTGAGTTAAGCTTAAATTCAAAATATATGGGTTTAACATATAAATGTATTGGATGAAGTTTGGGTTAAATTCAATATGTTTTTATTTTAAGATATTGGATATGAATTTTAAGGGGTGTTTGAATCCCAAATAATTGAAACATAGGTACACTCCAAAGATTTATAAAAGTTTAAAACTTAATGCCACTTAGTAAAATCGAACTTGTTACCTTATACCACTAGACTAACACCTTATTGTTTTAAGGAAAGAAAGTTTAAGTAAAGATAGTATTGCTTACACGTAATTTACTCAATGCTTTCTTTAAAAATCATAGATTCCATGAGAGGAAAGAATCAAGTAGGACCCTTCCCTTCTGGAGAATGTTTTCCAACATTGGATGTACTTTTGACTTTTCAAAATTTCCCATTACATGTATGTAAAAAAAAAGAAACACCCTTTAGATTCCACGTCGAACTTGGTCCCTTCGTTTGCAAAAACCAATGCAGCCTTACTTTTTAAGTTTTAACTGCGCTGCAACGGTTTTTTCTGGGATTTATTTTGCGAATGCAAAGCGTATCACCGCTCGTTTCCTTAAAAATTTAAGGCACATTAATATTATTCTTGAGTTCTTAACGATCCAGATTAGAAAGCTAAATTTGAAAAACATATGAAATAATCATACTAAGTTACTAATTACTCGGTGAAATAAAAATTGTAACTGAGTACGAAATTCTATTTTATATATAGCATTTTCTTTTTAATTAAGTTTCCAAAACTTCCCATCCCTTTTCATAATTACCTGTACAAAAGGTAAATGTAGTTGACACATTTAAATACTATCCTTGTTGTAAAGATGATATGAGTAGTATGACAATGAATCCAGATCAGTAATAAACATTCAAAGACAACAGTTTTGGATTTATTAGGATGGAAAGAAAATATGTTTCATTATGAATCTATAACTAATTTTTACTATATCAAATTTTAGTGGGATCTCATTACCTTTAAATATATAGATTAGGACTTCAACCATTAAGAAAGCAACATAATAATAATAATAATAATAATAATAAACCTAACAAAGAGAGAGACAAAAGCTCTCATATAGATATGTTGATGCATGCAAAAAAAATAAAAAAAATACATACATACATACATACATACATATATATATATATATGATAGGTATTTCAATTTATTTATTTATTTTTGCATTTCACATAGAAGAGTTTTTGCTATCGAACCCTTAAAGCTTTCTAAGTGTCATATCTTCTACACTAGATGTTCAATTGACCTTATTCCTTTACCATTGCACATTTGGAGCCATGCTTTAGTTGTAGAGGATTAGAAACATTGTAAATATTAAAATTTTTCTAAAACTCAAATTTAAAAGTCTAAGAAAAAATAATAAAAAATAATTGCAAACAAATTAATATTCACCGATTTGAAATGCTTTAGAACCTTAGGTTGTCATTTCAACAAACACTTAAGATTTAAACTACCCAACTCTTTGAAATTTTAATCTTAATTAAAAGATTCAAGAAGGGACTAACATCAAATTCAATCTTCAGGAGGTAATCAATCTATTTTTAGGTGGTTGCAAATGGCACCTAAGCATGGCCAAGGAGCATATAGACCAAGGTAGCCATAAAAGAAGAGGTAGGGAACAAGAAGGTAGGAAGAGGAGCAACCAACCCAATCCAGAGTTGGACCCCATAAACCTAATGAACTCAAAATAAAATTTTTTGTGGGCATGCTTTCACACAAGAAGCTACATTACAAGACTTTTCCCAAAGACTCGTAACTAACCAATTGGAGGGCACACTCTCTGACTCCTTCATACAATATCCTAGTGATGAACAAGTACAGAGAGACATTTGACTATAGTTGAACTTCTTTGATTTCATCAAACTAACCATAGAAGAAGTATAGATGGAGGTGTAGTAGTCACCCAATATAGCATATCTTGACTAATAGTGAGGAGTGGCATGTCAATGAAATGCACCTCTTGTACAAGAACCATTAGAGTGACAATAGTGTGAAGATAAGGGAAATTGAAGTCTGCTACATAGTAGAGGTAATTGTTGAGGCATTAGGACTGCCTACTTGGAGACCAAGGCTAATAGAGATCTTTGCATGTCTAGAAAATAAAGACAAACAAGTTTAGTTAAGGCATATATTTGGGCAAAGCAAAAAAGGATATAAGCACTTAACCTAGATTCAAAAGATCTTCTTTAAGATGGCTATGTACTATATGATCCTAACAGCTAGGTCCAACAAGGTTTACTCATTTTATGCTAATGCCATAGTAATACTTAGAAGGAAGGGCAAGCCCAACATCCCATACTTATAGTTCTCTAAAATCCAACATTGATTTTATGAAAATAACATAAAAAAAAAATCCTTTCCACCCATGTTTAATCAAAAAATTATGTAATAGAAGGAGCATAATAAGTTATGACAATGATATGTCAAGGTGGGCTCCTCAAGCTTCATTTGTGAAAATCATGAAGTTAGTGCCCTTGAAGAAAGTGTTGAACCCACCACAAAGAGCACTAACAAAAATTAAAGTTGCAATTTCTTCAATGCCAACAAAACTTCTCCCAATAGCAATAGCACCACCTACCACATTGCCAACACCTCTAATGCCACTACAAGGAGCATTTGAAGTAGTAGGACCAACTTTGGCATTTATGGAGACATGAAGTATATATTACTTCACAATGCCAACATCAAGCTAGATTAGTAGAGTAAACAAAAATTTAGCTAAATGAACTAAGATATTTTTGAACTCTTGGCAATTGCAGCTAGAACACAAAGCCAAACAATGATGAATCTAGTTACAAGGGAAGTGTCAATTAGGTTTTGTAATGACTAGTCGATGATGTCTATTAATGCATCATCATTCCAAGAGATGCTTGATTAAGGCAATGGAGCAACAATAGTTTTCCTTCTGTATGAAGGACAATAAGATTCTAGTGGAGTTGTTGTTGAATTCATGAATGTAAAAATAAATGTACCTGCAACACTAACAATAAATTTCAATATCTAATAAGATATTTTGGTGTTTGTAAGCTTGGGAAAATGATAAGAGCAAGCGAATAAGGTAGAGGCATTTTGATAGATGACATTAGCTAAGCATGAGCAATGCCTAGAGAAACTATCAAGCATAGTATAGGATTTGACAACAACATTTGATATCCTAGAGGATGTAATAACCCTACAATCTAAGCTTCTCACCACCAAGGAGAAGTTAGCATTGTTTGCAATACCTAAGTAGTAAAGCAACATCAAAATCATTGAATTTTAGGAATACTTAAATGAGTTCAAAGTTGAACTTAATAAGCCTACCAAATGTAGAGGGCTTGAACAAACTTGAGAAAGAAGAAAATGAGTGATTACAAGATGTTGCCAATGAAGGTTCTATGATCAAAGAAAGGATTATTTGGGATAAATATCAAGCCATGGTTGAATAATATGACTTAAGGAAAAGAACTATTGAATCAAAGAAACAGAATAAGGAGCTTACTGCAAGAATTTAAAGGTTGGAGAAGATGAGGAAGGAACATGATGCATTTGAAGTCCATCTCTAACATATTAAGTAAGAGTGGGAAAAAGCAAACTAGAGATAGTCAAGTTAGCAAGGGAAAACTATAATCTCTTAATGTAAGAAGTGTGCCTTATCAAAGAACAAATAGCATTAGATATTACATCATGAAAAAATGAGGCTAAGATATTAGATAATATTAGAATTTTTTAAAAGATTAACTTATCCTTAAAAATCAATGAAAATGATCTTAAATGGTAAAGGTCAAACTTGAAAGTATCCTACATGTGTTGATACAAAAATTTTGATCACAAAGATGATCCAACGTTTACGCATAGCACCTTGAAATCATGATTTAACAATGTTATTGTCTAGGACATCTTGTATATAGGCACAACTTGTCCAAGAATGGTCTCAGCAATTAATGTAAAGTGACTAATAAATGCGTATGACATAAAATAGTGAATACAGATAAATCATATACATTAAATAGAGATAAATGATATGATATAAAACATTAAATGAAGAGAATGTTGCATTAAAATAAATGAGTTACAATAGGAATCTAAAAAGTTCAATAAATTCAAATAAGAACATGGGCATAGGAAAAATAGTGAACATAGAAATCAAAAATAAAGGGGACTTTGTAGTTCACTCTTTAATCTATCCACTCTTTTCCTTGCTAAAAGACTATTTCATAATTTCTTTAAGGTACTTGCAATAGGCATTAATGACTTGAGATAGTTATTCTATTTGATTCTCAAGCTCTAATATTGATGATGGTTTCTTCTTGTCTTGTTAGGTTGTTGTCCCAAGTCATTTTTCCGATCTTTCTCATGTTGAAATTCTATGATGAGCTTTTTCAACCTTTTAGAAAGCTTCACCTCAATGGATTCCTACTTGATCCATTTTAAGGGAGTTGATGGTTGATTCAAGGAATGATGAAACAAAGGAGTACAGGATGGAGAAGATGAAGGAGAAGGAATGAGAATTAGATAAGATGAATCTTTTTTTTCCTTTGCTTCCTAGTGATGACGCCTTTTGATGAAATCCCACAAGCCTATTATAGGTTCTTCTTAGCTTTCTTCTTTTTCTTTTGCTCTTTTTTATTGTTAGAATGAGTGTCGCTTGTCCTTCTTCTTTTGCCATCTCACTTCCATGATTTTCTTTAGCAAGTCTTGAGGGGCTTTGATTTTCCAAATTTTCTTCACAATCTCCACTTCCTCTTTCTTCTCCATTATTTTCACATGTTAAAGTGAGGATAAAATAAATTAGTACATTTATGAAAAGATAAGAAAACTAAATAAACATTATTATTATTATATTTTATGAGTGCAAATTTTTTACTAAAGCGATTGAGTCATCTGCTAAAGAAATTTGAAAATCTTATCATGGCATCATCACAAGGTATACAAAAAAATCTATAAATACTATTGCTTTCAGAGAAATTATAGTTGCAAAATGGAAGTACATGGTTAGAAAAATGACATTGCTAGATGAAACCCATGAACAAAATAAAGAAATTCTTCAAAGGATATCAGTCCTTGAAGAGAAGATCAAGGAAAAAAAGAAGAATATTATTGCTCTAAAGGATAATGAATAATTTTTTTTGAAATTAGAAAAACTTAAAGAAAAGCAAGAGAAAAATAAAAATGAATCAAATCTTGAAGGAGTAGAGACAAAGATGAAGTATGTAGTCATAGAAGAGTTAAAAGAATAACATGAAAAAAGGAAAAAAGAAATTTTTTTGCATTTTTTAGGTATCCCAAAGATAGAGGGTAAAATAGATGACACTTTATTTAAGAAAGTTGAAAAACTTATAAATGATATGTATATAACTTCTCTAAAAATTCATAAAATTTTTAGGGTTCCATGTAAATGACGTGAAAAGTCCTAACTTGCAATTATTAAGTTTCATGATGTAGAAGATAGAGTACATGTTTGAATACATCGAAGCTAGATGATGCAAAGTAAGAATAAGAAAAAACATTTAGATAAATGAGGATGTTACTTGAAAGGAACTTGTAGAAAAGGCTAAACAAAAGAAAAAAGTTAAGGCAGTTCATGAATAGAATTTGGTAGCATACCTAAATGCTAGCAACATGATAGTCATTACAAATAAGTAGTATTTCAAAAATTATTCAAAAATTCTATAGGCCCTTTAAAGTATATATTTCTTAACACTAATAGTGGAATTTCAAATAAAGTTGTTTCTTTGATTATTATTAGCTTCTTTGATAGCTTTGATATTTTTAGTTTTGTTGAAACTTGAAAAGATGTTGGATCTATAAATGTTGTAGTTCCTAGATTTATTAAATTTATTACAAGGAGTACAAGATTAGGGTGATGAGACAAAATTTCTAGGGGTATTACAATGTTAGTGAGGAAATCTTTTAAAAATTTTGTACTTTTAAAAAGACTTAATGATCATAAATAATATGTTTAGCAACAAATCTTATGTTAGCATGGTTGTATGTCTCTTACCATATGCTATTTTAATCTTAGATATGCTACATTGTATGATTATATAGAGAGGTCTCATGATCATCCTTTTTAGTTCATAGGTAGAGATATTATAGAATTTGTAGCAAAAGGTTCAGTATTTATTTGTGGAGATTTTAATGCAAGGATAGATTCAAAGTAAACAAAAATTATTCAACAAAAACATAATGTTGACATTCTAAATATTGTTGAAGATCATAATTGGACTTGACATTTTGTAGATGTTACTATTAATAAGATGGGCTAATGATGAGTAGCGAGGTACCCCTACATCCAACCATACGAATCACAAAGCATTCACACACGATCTAGTCAAATTCCATGGACTTTATACTTTCCGATGCAGTAGTCTTCTAGGCAATGAACCTAGCCCTAAAGTTATTCCTTGTCTTCTGAATTACACTTGTGACATACACTAGTATGGTTAAGTGTAATTGAGGCATCTTATTTTTATCATTTTGTATTTTTTGGTTTGTATTTAAAAGGAGATAAAGTAATTGGATTAACTTATTTAATTTAACTAATTAGCTAGTATCTATCTAGTCCTAACATAAGTATCCAATGCTGCTCTCTACATAGGTCCTAAATTCACGTATCCACTACTAGGTTACCAACCACTATGTTATTGGGCATACCAAGCAATAATGCTACTAGGATTACCAAGCGAATATGTGTTACACTTGAAGTGGTCATACTTATGTGTTTAATGTATCTAGCTTATCTTGCTTAATTCCTTCATTAGCTTAATTACATGAAAAACATTTGATAAATAAATAATTGAAAAAATTAAATGCATAAGTAAAAAATTTAATCTATCTAGAGTTTTATAAGGTTTATTAGAAAGCTCATCTTTATTGCCGCACACACTATCATGCTCAGGTACAACAATGCTCGAATAAAGATCCATACAATTAATGACTCCTGCTATGGGCACTCGAGAGAAATATTCTAACTCTCAAATGAACAAACAGTAAAAGCTTTGGTACTACTAAAATCTCGTTGCCATATATGTAGCTGGTAGGTGCATATTCTTAGGCAAAAGTGGACACTACATCAATGGGACCTTATGGATGCATGATATGATGCATTGACATGGCCTCATTGACACAGCTAAGAAACTGCAACTCATCATATCCCCACCACTAAATGAAAACTCTTCCTCAAGTTCTTTTACAAAAGTGGGAAGGTATGGGATTTTTGACTAAACTTTCAAAAAAAACAAAAAAAAAACAGACTAACTTGACAAAAATAAAGTGCTTAAGTGTATAGATCAACACATTACAAAAAATGATGGTGTTCATGACACAAAATTAAACACCATGATATGATTCTTCAAAATTTGACAACATGTTCCTTAATGGCATGGATTTTGGTAGAGAAGATTAGACAGTCCTAGCTAGTGATGGCTCTTGAGGTTTTGAGGGAGCTTCCCCAACTTCATGCATGTGCAGCGGTTGAGGTGGTTGTGGCTACCAAATGCCACTACGACTTTTGGTGGGAGGTAGAAAGCATCTAGAAATGCCTTCATTTTCTCTTCCTTACTTCTAGGATGGTGCACTATCAACATAGCTTCGCCAATGTGGGTCAAAATGGGCACATCCTAAAGACATGGGATTGCTAAAAAAATCTCCTTTGCATTAATAAACTAGGCAAAAAATTATTTACATTCAATGTCAAATGCTTTGACTACATCCTTTACCTCATGATAATCATTCATCCTTTTGGCTAAGTTCTTAGTAGTTGATCATTAATTTGTGAATCGTGCTCAGAGAACTTCAAGTTTAGCATTTGTAATCTCAATCTTCTACTTGGTGTCTTTATGGTATTTGAACTCTACCTCCTATAGAAAATATGAACTAGCCACTTGTTTTTCTAACTCTGACTATGGTCATCCAACAATCAACATTGTTATGTTTGCATAGTAGAGATTAACCAACTCCATGTATTCTATCATCTCTTCTATCTGCAACTCCTTTAGTTGGATCTCTACTTTATTGTAGGCATCAATCCCATCAATGATGGGCTACCAAGCTTCTTTTCCTTGTTGAAGTTGCGNCCATCAATGATGGGCTACCAAGCTTCTTTTCCTTGTTGAAGTTGCTAAAGAGCTTCATTTATTTTTGCCTTTGCTATTTAGATGTGCTTCTCATTTACTTCCTTCTACAAGCCAACCTGGTATCTATAGTGATTTTTAACTCTTTCAAACTTCAAAGCATCATTTTTCTAGGTGGCAATCTTAATAGAAGATTTCTAGCATAAGGCACAAACTTCTTTTATTAACAAATTTTGATTTTTTATGGCTAATTTCCTTAATTTCATATTCACCTTGACTAGCTACTCTTGCTATTGATGACTGAATTCTTGCATTTATTTTTTTGGGCATAACCATTACGTAGGCGATGATTTTCTATGGTCAATGCTTCATTCTCTTGGTGGATTTGAGCCAAGTCCTTCTGAGAATATGTCTTTACCTTTACTATGGACTAGTTGAAGATGGTTGTCACTGCTTCCTCATCAACCTTCTTGAGTCATTCTTAAAGCTATTGGAAAGCTTCATATCTGGCTATTATTAGGTTGAGAAGTGTAGGATCAGCACGATGGGCATGTAATTCGACAACCTCCATGGCCAAGCATTAATTTTGTACTTGAGCCATTTCAAGTTGCCCCTCCAAGATGATGCATTTTTCCCTTGCTTCCAACAGCTTCAACTAGGGTGCAATGATGTTATTTAAAAAATCAAGGATAACTGAAATCAATTGCCCAATCCCCACTAGTTGATCTGGCAATTCTTTATGTTGGGTTGCATTCAATTTTTCACTGATCATGCCTATAGATATCTACACATCTCGAAGTGTAGATACATCTGGTATAAACATCATAGGTTCATTATTTTCTTAGACGACATAGTCAGCAACTACTTTAGCTATAGTCTCTTACCCTTGGTGTTGCATCATTAGTATAGTGGCCCCTTGACCTTCCTCCAAATGCATCAAGAAGGAGGCAGCATTCCCAAAGATTTCTGAGAATAAATGGTATTGTGATAATGACACCATCATCTCTCGATCATTAGGATAAAACCTTGTAGGAAATTACATTTATTGGATAGAGAATATTGGTCCACCACCTTTCATTTGGCTGACTATTTGAGCCATCTCATTAAGGTGACTCATTACTAGTTGATACACAAATGGGTCCACACTACACATCCTTGCACATTGCTCTTGCTCACGCAAGAGCTACACTCAAATTTTGCACAAACACGTAATAGCTACATGGGCCTCCGACATTATTTCTTGAGTAGGTGGTGGAGGTGGTAGCTCCTCCTCTTCTTTAGTTGTGGTAGGTGTCTTTTCTTTTAGGATTTTAGACCATGAAGCCAAAGGAGCATGCCTAATTTTTTCATTGGTGTAGTAGATGATTCTTGCCATTTTGTAGAGTTTTCAAATGAGACATGGGAAGGGTAAGGTTTTCCTTCCACCTTCATTTTCCTTGAAATGCTTCTCGATCTCCAAATATATTAATTATGGAAGGTTTATAGAAAATCTTCTGCTTAGAGTAACACATGCTTGAGTGGAAAATTCAATTACCTTACTGGACCTCACCATTGGATTAAGGTGATAAGCTGTAATTTTGAAGTAGATGTGCTCCATCGGTGTGAGCACACCATACTCCTTACGATCTACTCTGTAACACTATCGAGTCCACTCTTTTTTGGGCTCAAGATCAACTTTTGTTGATAGCTTAGCCAATTATGTCCCAATATCAAGCAACCCTACTGCTTGCGTGATAGCCTCAGCTAAGTAGGAAACCTAAATATCCTTGATTTTTATTGTGGACCCTAGCCTTCTATTGTTCTAGAAGAGATATGTCTCTTCCATGTAACATTCCCTAGTGAATGTGATGATTGGCCACATGGGAGAGGTTTGCAATTATGTTTTGACTTTTGCTAAAACTTTCTCTAAAAATGGTCCAAAGTTTATTTCTTGGAGGACTGAGCGTTGAATCTCTCAGGACTTAATGATGTTAAGGAAAGTTTGAGTTAAAGTGACTTCAAGCCTTGGCATGGGTCCTGGTGCTTCTCCTAGCTATGATTACTCTATTGGCACTTCTTCTTCTAGAATCTGTCAAATAGATTCCACTTAGGGATCCTCACAAAGAGGTCCCATTGCATGGGTTACCTCTAGTAGTTCTTAGGCTTGTTCTTGTTGGCCCCTTCTAGCTTTAGGTTGTTTCTTCCTTGGTTGAGAGGGTTCTCCTTCCTATGGGTGTTTTGTTCTTGGTGCCATCTATAATCACAATAAGACCATGAGTTAGCACTCGTTGTGTAACATGAAGTAATTGGGATACCTTTATGTCTTTAGGATAGTTACACTTGACTAAGTTGTGATTATGGCTAATCTAATTACTCCAAGTATTATTTTATTTCTGTGTTATTATTAATATATCATCCTGGAGGTTTTTGAAAGGGTTAACTCTCAAAAAAATGTATGTTTGTATATTGTTAAGGTTATTAACCTTTTGGGGGAGTTATAAAAATTTTCAAAAATTTCATTAGAAACCTTAAGGTTTGTAGCCCCCATGATAAAGAGCTTACCTCCAATAATTGTAGGATTGAAGAATAGAGTGATTTGGATAAATGGTTACGTAGTTAAGGGCTCTAGAAGGTTTTGGGCTTTGAAAAATGGCAAAAAATTCTCATGTGTCATGAGTCAAATGATAAAAACTTGATAGGGACTTATTGAAGTAGTCGGCTACATCGACAAGGCCTCATTGATGCAATTATTGACCACCATAGATGACCATTGACTTTGATCAAACTTGTAAAATACAAGTTTTTGAATGAAATTGGGATCAAACGAAAGCTCAAAAGACCAAGAATAGTATGATACAATGATAAGAGGAAGTTGGAGCTCATAAATTTGAAAAATGGAGAAAAATGATTCAGGGGATAAATGGAATAAAGGTTAAGGAGCACTGAGTAGAAAACACAATGGAATATGCAAAAGATAGAATTGTAGCAATGTCTAAGGTAAGAAACTTAACTAACCAAACCAAGAGCTATGCAAGTGGGTCCTCCTCATAGTAGGATTATGCCCTTATTATCCTTGCATAACCTGAACTAAGGAGTTCATGGGCCTCATAGTTGATTAATGATCATGAAAATTTAAGAACCAACCAAAAGGAATCTATCCAAGAATTCAAACACATCAAACCAAGATAGAGTATAACATAGAACCCAGTAGTGAGGTGAGTTATGGCATCATGGATGGATGAAAGAGAAGGTGGAATGGAATTTTGAATTAAGGTTATAAGAAGTCCCTTATGGAATTTGTATTTAAAATGACCTAAGAAGATTCATCCTTAGTCCAGACCAACACTAGCTGCTTTTAGTGACTTTGCATCACCACTCTAAGACTAGTCCACCCACATGAGACATGAGAGTGCTTTTACAAAATAGCCACCATTTCATAAAGAGAAGAAAAGAGAGAAGTAGGAAGTGATAGAGGGCCTTAGTTAGAGGGCACCTTCAAGCATGGCTGCATGTCTTTCTAGTCCCATAACTAGTGCTTGTAGCTTGTTTATTTATCTAAGGGATGTTCTTTGAGTTTCCATCATGTTTTTTTTTGAAATGGAAACCACACCATGCAAAGAATTATTCATTTATTGTGTCTTAGGGGTGTGCTTTGAATTTCCATTATTTTTTTAATGGAAACCACACCATGAAAAGACTTTATTTGACTTCCTATTAATGGTTGAGATGGAACGGATAAGAATTCCATGAAAAACACTCAAGCACCCAAGTAAGTAGAAGATTACAAAGAGTATTGAGTCTCCTTGAAGTCACACCCTTTACAAACCTTTGAATCCTTCCTAATTTTGGAACTACCAAGATCGATGGATTAAAAGTTTCTTTAATAGAAGGGACCTCAAATTCTCAGAACAAGGAAAATCATAGAGTTTATTGGATGGGAGGATGACGTGGACTCACTGCCTGTTCCATGAAAAATAAACCATGTCATAGTCATTAAACATCAAAATTCAAAAATAGAAACCAGGCATCAACAATCACAGCATTAAGCACAAACCATCATTAGTAAATAGTAACAACGACACTGTGTCCTATGGTAATAAAGTAAATTTATTAGTAATAATGAGGAAATATCACACTCAAATAAAATTAAAAAAAAAACAAATAAATAAAATGTACAATAAAGTGTAAAATAATTAAAATGGCTCAAGGGTACTAATGATCGTGTAAAATCAAAAAAATATGAAAATCAAAAATTTGTAAAAATTAAAACCTTGAAAAAAAAGGTAGAAAAACTGAAAAGCCATATGGACTATTAGCATGGATGGCCATCTCCCCCACAACTAAGTTGGAAGGAGGAGATCCCAAAAATGGAACATGCTTGTCCATCCACTAAGGTGGTAGTTGAACTGGCTTGTCTTAGTTTGAGGAAAGGTTTTCCTTCTTGGATGTTGACCAACAACTTTTTATTTGGGCTTTTAAGCTTCTAGATCAACATGGCCCTTAAGGGAAAGGTTTTATCAATTATATAAGGTCCCTCCCACAATGTTTGAAATTTTGACTTCTGGGGTATATTTGTGGGATTCCAATAGAGGACCTTATCTCTTGGTTGAAGTTTTACTTTTCTTATTCTAAGGTCATGATGTTGCTTGTTGAATGCCTTGTGCACCTCATTCAAAGATAGGACCACTAATTTTTTTTCATCTGGCACATTCAAGTTGATCAATCTTTCTTTCTATGCTAGACTTAGGTCAACATCCAAATCATAGGCTATTGAGAGTGTACAAAGCTCAGATTGAATTAGTAGCATTGGAAGTTTTCTATACACCAACTTGTAGGGAGAGTAGCCAATAGGAAGTTTCCATGTTGAATGGTAAGCCTAGAGGGCATCATTAAGTTTTGTACTCCAATCTTTCCTATATTTACTAATGGTCTATGTTAGTATTTTTGTGATCTCCTGGTTGGTTACCTCTGCTTGACCATTGGCTTGGGGATGGTAGGGTGTTGTTAATTTATGTTCAACCCCCAAGCGTTGCATTAACTTTCTAAAAGTGGCACATGTGAAATGAGTTTCATTGTTAGAAATTAGTAAACATGGCATCCCAAACCTATTTACAATATTTTTTTTGTATAAATTTAGTAGCTGTGTATGATGTAAAATTAGTAACAACTGCTACTTCTACCCATTTTGTGCAGTAGTCAACTAGTACGATAATATACGCCTTTCCATTGGACATGGGTGTGATGGGACCCATGAAGTCAACACCCCATATGTCAAAAGGTTCTAGTGGTTGAATCCAGTATTGAGGACCTTCCATATGAGTTGTCATCCCCCCATGTCCTTGACAACATTCACAAGATTAGATAAACTAGTGGGCATCTCTGAAGATTGTAGGCCAATAGTATCCTACCATCAGGATTTTTGTGACTATGCATCTCCCTACATAGTGGCCTTTATAAGGCCTTTCATGAGCATCTTAAAGAATGCACAATTAATCTTCATTAGGGACACACTAATGAATTAGGCCATCGATGCATACCTTGTACATGTGTTCGTTGATTTCCATGAAATATTTGGCCTGATGGAGAAATTGTTACCTATTTCTAAAGTCAATATCTTGTGGCATCTTCTCAATGAGTGGATAGGTGAGGATTCCATTATACCAAGTTTTTTTATTGATGTTTGGACACCTATAAAGAGGATTTCATCTGGAAACTGATCAAAGAGTGGACTATCCTCCTCTCTATCATCACATCTTAAGCAAGAGAGGTGGTCAGCAACCACATTTTTGATCCCTTTTTAATCTACCATCATGGGATCAAATTCCGAGAAGATCATGAGCCACCATATGATACAAGGACTGATCGTCAGCTTGTTCATGAGGAAGTGGATTACATTATGGTCTATGTGCAAAAATACTTTGTAGCCAAGCACCTAGTGCTTCAGCTTTTCAAGAGTGTACATGGCCATTAGTTATTTTTCTATGGTGGTGTAACCTAATTGTGCTCCCACAATGCTTTAGCTCACATAGTGGATGTAGTATGGGTGTTTCTTATTGTCGATCTACGTGAGCACTACTTCCAAGGCATAGTTAGATGCATCCATCATGATGTGGAATTTTATGAGTTTCTTCTTTAACTATTGGAATGAATGTTCACATTCCTTAGTCTAGATGAAAGGTGCATCTTTCTTTCTAAGCTCTACCAACAATTTTGTGATTTTAGAGGGATTCTCTATGAATTTCCAGTAGTAGCCAATGTGTCCAAAGAATGACTAAACATCTTTAACTATCTCTGGCTAGTGTGTTATTCCTTAGATGACCCTACTTGAGTGATTCTATGCCACAGTACAATTCCTTCTTGGATCATGAGATAACTCTTTTTCTAGTTGAGCTATAGATTTATTTCAACACATCTCTTCAGTACTTGCTCAAGGTGGTCCAAGGTTTGCTCAAATGTAGCTCCATATGTGGAAAAGTCATCCATGAAAACTTCCAAACCATTATCAATTTGTTATTGGAAAATACTAAGGGCCAAGCATTGAAATGTTGCAAGGTCATTGCATAGAGCGAATGGCATCTTACAATATGCAAAAGTTCCCTAGGGACTCGTGACTGTTGTTTTGGATTGATCTTCTAGCACAATTTGGATTTGGTTATAGTCACTATAACCATCCAAGAAGCCATAATAACAATGCCTGTATATGGTGTCCAACACTTGATTCACAAATAAAAATGGAAAATGATCTTTAAATGTTGTCATATTCAACAGACTGAAGTCAATGTAGAGTTGCCATTTACCATCTTTCTTTAGCACAATTACGAGTGGGCTAACCCACTCACTATCTATGATGGGATAGATGAACCATACCTTGAGGAGTTGTCCAATTTTCTCCTTAATGATTTGCTTTAATTTGGGATTCAACTACCTTTGTAGCTGCCTTCTAGGCTTCATGGCTGGGTCAATGTAAATGCGATGCTAGCATATCCTATGATCGATTCCTGTTAGCTCAGGCTATGACCAAGTAAAGGTTGTTGGCCATTTATTAACAACCTTTAACAACTTTTCTTTTTGTTTAGGAGCAAGTTTGATATTAATTATGATTTATTTTTCATTGTTTAAGAATGCATATTCCATGCTAGATGGTAAATTTTTTATCTCTAGGGGCTCTTGCTTAAAGTTATCAGGGGATTTCCAACTCTCATCAATAGGTATCATCATCTTCATCAAAGAGTTGGGGATGAACTTTTTCAAGTTTATCTATGCCTTTAACATAAGCACATGTTATGCTCTCAATTGGTTCCATGCATAATGTGCTATTATCTAAATTAGTTATTAGGCACTGGGTGCGCTCTTGTTTTGTGACTGCTATGTACAAACACCTTTGAATATTGATTTCTTGTGCACATTTATTGCATGCTTTAATGTATATACTTTTGATGGACTAAATCGTTTGATGGAATATGCTTCTTCTCTATCTTGCTAAATTCATTTTCTTTGGATATTTCTAGACAGAGGTTCCTTATGCCCATACGTGTGTCAATCATGCTTAACCAAGCTCTTTTCATAATGAAGGGGAAATCACTTTTTTGATTTTCAACCTTGATCACTAGAAAATTAGTAGGATAGGACAACCCACAAATTTTGGTCACAATGTCCTCCACTGATTCCAAAGAGACAGTAATTGACTGATCTGCCAATTCTAGATGGATGTTGCTCTTCTTGAGAGGTGGTAGGTTCCAGGCCTTGTACATGTCATGGGAGATGAAATTATCTTTGGAACTAGAGTTAAGAAGAGCCTTACATGGCTCATGTCTAATGATTTGTAAGTAAATGAGTGGACTTCTTGGGTTAGATCTTTTCATGAAAAGATTGCCAACCTTGATCTAGTCGAAAACAACATGAGTTAGCATCACAGTGTGAATCCAAGGTAGCATTTGGTTTGAAGGACACTCAAAGGTATTTCATGTAGAAGATGAGGGTATTAGAGATGTAGGAAAATTAGCCATACTAGGTTGTGAGGGTTGGACAGGACTACTAGATTAGAAGAAAGGACTTTTTCTAGATTGATTGTATGAACCACTTAGCTAGAAAGCTAGTTGTGAATGTATAACCCTTGTAGCATTTTGTTGTTGCATATGTGGAGGAATCTCACTCTACATGGATGGAGCAAGATGTAACTAGGTTGAAGGTAGAGGTGTGTATATAGATAAATGTGGAGGATAGTATGGATATGGGTTTTCACCTTGAGTAGATGATGAATGTGTTTGGTGGTACTCTAGAGGGTAATAGTGATGTTGAAATGAGGTATGACTTGCAAAACTTTTTGGGGATATGGGTTGCTAAACAGAATACCCATATGGATCTAGTTGCCTATAAGGGTATTGCTACTTTGGTTATGGAATTCTCCAAAATTGTGATTGATACCATTGTTGGTATTGTTCATAAGGTTGTGGAGGAACTCCACTTAGGTAGTAAGCTTATTATTGTTTGTGGAACTACCTTAGATTACCTTGAGGATAAGGTAATTATCTAGGTGCTTGCCTATGTGCTGCTCAAGGATTCAATGCATACATCCCAAACTCTTGTAAGTGTGACACCATAGGGTAACAACCCTTTGGATGTTTGTATTGACAAATATCACAATCAATTTCATCATTAGATCTAGTTTCCACAACTTCCTCTATGCCTATAGCTTTGCCCTTACCTCTTTGGTAGGAAGGTTTAGCTTCTTTTCGCCTCCTATGATTATGATCACTATTTTTCTCTTTGGATTCTTCAGTAATCTTCATAGTAGCTTGGAATTTTTCATCCAAAGATTCCCATAATTTCTCAACCTTTGCCAAAATATCAAAAAACAAATTTTTGGATGGGTAAGGTTTTTCTATTTACAACTTCATTGAGTGGTGACTCCTCCTCATCACAAAATTAGACCCCCCATTTTCTAATGGAAGGGTCCCTATTATACTCTTCTGCACTTTTCCTTTTTCATAGCTCACCTTCTTCTTTTGCTACCTACTTAATCAACCTTTGGATCTAATGACCTCTCAGTTCAAACAATCTCCCTTGGGCATACATCCCAAAAGTTTTTCTAGTTTTTGCTTTGAGCCCATCTATGATGTGGTAAAATTATTTCCTCTAAGAATAACCATGGCCATGACATCGATGTAAGAGTGAATAGTATCTATCCATGATGGCATCCAAGGGTTCATATGTTCCCTATTTCTAGCCTTGGATTTGCCTTCTCAAATTAGACACTTTGGAGT
Organism: Gnetum montanum; assembly: GCA_015680685.1. Lineage (NCBI taxonomy): Eukaryota > Viridiplantae > Streptophyta > Gnetopsida > Gnetales > Gnetaceae > Gnetum > Gnetum montanum. The sequence continues at coordinate 648,525 of MNCI01002098.1, read as the reverse complement.
ATGTCTAGTATTCATCATTAAATAGCTCTAACATGGTACTCCATTGGTGAATGGATTCTGGTTCCAAGGACCAATACTAGCTTTTAGCTTCCTTGATGAGTGTCCTAGGGAAGAGCTTGAGTTTCTACCATTCATTTTCTATGTTCTATAAGGCACAAGCATCATGGAAAGCTTGTAGATGTGTTTGTGGATCAGAGTTGTATTTCCTTTCAAATCTTGGAATATTATTCATGTCTAAGCACTTGATCCTATTGTCTTTCATATGCTTGGTTGGAATTCTAACTACCTCTGCAATGTTGAGCATGCTTTGATTTGCCAACAAAGGCTCATCATCAGCACTGTGTCGATGACATTGATGCTGATTTTGGCCACCCCTTTTGGTCTTGGTGGTTTTCAGAGTCATTGTTGTCTCATTGGTTACCTTCACCATGATTATCTCGATGGTGACTTCTATGAGAACTTGAAGATGAAGAGGAATGTTCAGAATTAGATAAAGAGGATGAAGAGGAAGGTGGACCCCCACTACCATCGCCATGTCTACCACCATCTCTTCATTCATTATGGCCACCATCCTTAGATTCCTTGCCATTGCAATGCTTACCCAAGTCTATACCTTGATTGTCACTCTTTTCTAAACCTAGTTTATGAATAGTGGATCACAGGTTTAGGGTCGCACCTTCATCACCAATACCAGAGGGTGGAGAATTCTCATATTGAAAATCCTCAAGAGGAGGATCCACATTGTCATCTTGGTTTAGTAGGAACAAAGGATTACTAAAGTGTTTCCCCTTTGTAAATTCATGGTACTACTCCTAGTGTCGATCTTGCCTACATTGTCATAAACATTCACAATGTATTCTTCATGAAGATCTAAGATGCCCAACTTCTTAAGAGTTTGAAGCAGCATCCCAAGTATAGATCAATCACCTAGGGGGGTGCGGGCAACACGATGTTACCCTCCATATCATGCCATCGTAACTACTCATATTGATGTAGGATGAAGGTGAAGTTTGGTACATACTCATTTGGATGACTATATACCACTTTGCACTCCTATGGGACTGATGGTTTTACATCTTCATGTCTATGGAAAGAAGAAGACATTTTGCAAAATGAATAAAATTATGAGTGTGCTTAGTAGTTTATATGTCATTGAGAGTGATGTTGACCTTTAGTTCCTTCAATGATATAAATAATATTGACTAATCCTGGATAATGCATGTTTCAACAAACAAAGTCCTTGACAATGGTGTCAATGATGAGCGATGAGGTACCCCTATGCCCAACCATACGAATCACAAAGTGTTCACGTGCGATCTAGTTGAATTCTATGAACTTTATAGTTTCTAGTACACTAGTCTTCTAGGCAGTGAACCTTACCCTAAAGTTAGTTGTTGTCTTTCCAATTACACTTGTGATGTACATTGGTATGGTTAAGTGTAATTGAGGCATCTAATTTTTATCATTTTTTATTTTATTTTTTGGTTTTTAAAGGGGGATAAAGTAATTAGATTAACTAACTTAATTTAACTAATTAACTAGCCCTAACATAAGCATCTGGTCCTACTCTTTGAACACATCTTGAACCCACATATCCACTGTTGGGTTACTAAGTGCTACTAGCTATACCAAGTAATAACATTGTTGAGATTACCAAGTAAATACGTGTTACACTCGAAGTGGTTGTACTTTTGTGTTTAATCTATTTGGCTTATCTTGCTTAATTCCTTCATTAGATTAATTACATGGAAAACATTTAATAAATAAATAATTAAAAACATTAAATTCATAAATGAAACATTTAATCTATCCAAAGTGCTACAAGGTTTATCAAAAAGCTCATCTTTATTGTCGCACACACTATCGTGCTCAGGTACAAAAATGCTTGAATAAAGATCCATACACTCAATGAGTTTTATTGCAAGAACTTGAGAGAAATATTCTAACTCGCAAATGAAAAAAATGCAAGAGATTCACTACTAATAAAATCCCATTGCTATAAATATGCCTAGTAGGCACTACAACTCATCAATTACAATTATTAGAATGGGCAAAAAATTTTGATCTTTTGATCTACAATGGACTTGCTAGATTTTCTTAATCTTCATCATTTACTTTCACAAGACCTCAAGGTAACTCTTGCATTGATTTTCTTTTATGTTCTTATGAAGATATTGCTTTTATTAAGGAGTTGAAAGTTGGGAAGATTTGGTGGAGTCTTTCCATTATCATGTTGAGTTTTTATTACAAATTCCTATAGTTTCTTAGACAATAAAAAAATAAGAATAGAAAAGAATGTCAATACAGACTCATCCCAGTAGTCAAAGAAAAATTCATTAATAAAAGAAACTTATTTACTTGGAGTCTCTATCACTAATAATGTTCAAAGTAATATCATGCAACATCACAACTTGTTGGAAAAATAAATTTGCAACATGAGAAGCATGACTCATCTTCTTGCATGGAATAAAATGTGCCATCTTGGAGAACCTATCAACAACAACAACAAAAATTACTTCATTTCCACTCTTAGTTTTTGGAATACCCTTGACAAAATCCATAAACACACTTTCCCATAGATATTTAAAAATTGACAAAGGCATATAGTGTTTATTCACATATTTACCTCCTTTGAACTTCTAACATGTCAAGTGTTTCTTCACAAATTTTAAAACTTGTGTTGTCATACTAGGGAAAAAATATTTCCTTCTCATAAGTTCTGATATTTTATCCCTATCCATATGACCTACCATGCCACTATAATGCTTTTCAAACAAAATCATTTTTCTAAAATCATAAATAGGAACACATACCTTTCCATTATTAAATAACAATTTATCTTGGATATCGTAGTCCCTCCACTAGCCTATCCCGCTCATCAATGATTTTTTTGAGGCTCCTTTGAACCTACCCAAAATCATCATTATGCTCATACAAAGAAGCAAAATGATCTATATCTTCCACATGAGGTACATTGAAATTTACCACATGCACCCTAGATAATGCATCATGACATTGGCTTTCCCACTTATGTGTTTCAACACAAAATTAAACTCATGTAATTGTGTAACCCACTTTATGTGCTTTGCACTCAACTTCTTTTGTAAGTTTACAAAATTGAAGTGCTTGGTGACCCAACATTAAAATGAACTTCTTGGGTAATAGGCAATGCCTCCAATTCTTGATTGCATGAAGAATAGTATATAACTCCTCATATATGCTTTATTTTTTCCTTGACTTATTCAACTTTCCTAAAAATAAAGTAATAGGTCTACCTTCTTGTGAAGGTACCCAACCAATGGAAAGTTCACTTGCATCCAACTCTACTTGAAAACACTTCTAAAAATTTGGAATTGCAAGAGCTAGTTTATTGGTAATTTTTTCTTTCAATAAGTCAAAGCTCTCTTGGGTTTCATGATTCCACCTAAAATCTTTGTTTTTCTTCAACAAAGAAAAGATAGGCTATGATATACCACTAAAATGTTTTATGAACTATCTATAAAAAGATTCTAAATCAAGGAATGATCTTACCTCCCTAACATTCTTAGGATTTGGCCAATTCCTAATAGCCTCCACCTTGAGAGCTTCCATCCAAAGTTGCTTTTTAGATATCACATGTTTCGAATATGTTATTTTCCTTTTTAAGAAAAGATTTTTCCTCAGATTAATGACTAGTTGTGCCTCCTCCAACTTAAGACATATCATCCTCAAGTAGTCTTCCTCATTAGAGCTATAAACTAGAATATCGTCAAAAAAAATAATACAACACTTACCAATCAAGTTTTTTATTACATCATGCATCAACCTCATGAATGTAGCCAATGCATTCTTGAGCCCAAATGGCATCACAAACCACTTAAACAATCCATTTTGGTATTTTGAAAGCTATATTCCACTCATCACTAGGCCTAATTATAATATTATGGAATCCACTCTTCAAATTAATTTTGCTAAAAAAACTCTATATTATTAAGAACATCAAGGATATCATTCATCCTTAAAAAAAGAAACATATACTATGACATCCCATCCCCGGCTATCATGGAAAATGTTAAATATATGATACATTAGACATTATGTGTACAAATAAAATATACCAAATGTGAAATATAAGTGATATTCAGCATTATGTATAAAGGAAATAATAGGAAAATATAGAAAGAGAAATAAAAGAATTATTTATTGATATGGAATAGTGTATTCAAATCATGCTCTGAGAGTGTTCCCTAGGGTTTTCTTTTCTTGACATCTATCTCTTAGAGGCAACCTAGCACTACCACCACGGTTAGGCCTATAACCTAGCTAGAAGGGATGGCTAGCCCACTTCTTGTCCCACATCACCTAGGTTTCTTTGACTTGCCTATAGTAGCTCCACCACCTCATGACTTTCCTATACCGGCTCCACCATTCCATGTTGGCATGACCTCTAACCTTGGGTATAAATGTCTTTGGTCAAACCCCCAATAGTTACCTTAAGAGACATGTCCATTATTACAACATGCCCTTTCGGGTCTCAATTACAACTACCCTTTTAGGTCTTGTTAAGATAATAATAACACTTGTTATGAAGAGACATCATCTTCATTAGGTAGCAACACCATTTGGGAATGGGGATGTGATAATCTACCTCCTTCAGTTTCATTCATCCTCAAACGAATCCACGTTCTCTATTCTTTTTCTAGCTATAATGCTTTCTTTCATGATTCTGTGATCCAATAATTTGATTTTTCCTTTGAACTGGAAGTTGTTTCTTGCTTATTCTACAAAAAAGATATATGTCAAAATAATTATATGGAAAATTAAATATTACTTTCTTCATACTTAATTTTTCTAATATAATGATAAGAAGTGAATTAAAGATCTACTAACTGCTAATCACTAGTTCTAACCAAGGTCACACAATGTGCAACTCATATTTGGTTGTCCAAGTGAAGGTAGGGCAAAGTCTTTATTCCCAACTTGCATTTCCTTAGATATTTATTAATCTAATTGAAATATAAATTAAACAATGAATAAAATAATAAGATCAATCAATAAAAGTAAGAGTGAGATAATTCTTAATCTTAATCAACCTTATGAACTAATGGGAGTGATGAGTGGCGAGGTACCCCTACACTCAACCATACGAATACGAGCGTGCACGCGTGATCCGGTCGAACTCCGCAGACTAAATGCCTTAACACCATAAGAAACACTTGGGGTTAATCATTCGTTGTCTT
>MNCI01002098.1:576444-626573 GCA_015680685.1 Gnetum montanum | reverse complement strand
GTATGGGATTATTGACTAATTGACAACTGATGGTGGAATGGGATGATAAACTCAACATGCCCAGTGAATAGATCAATAAGCATATTACAACATTAGTGTTCATGACCATTGTGGTGAACACTCATACATAAATGACATCCAAGCCTTTATTTGGCAGCTTGAAGAGAAAGAGAGAGAGAAAGAAGATGAAGCATGTTGCTGCTAATGCCAAGATTGCACCCTTCGTTGTTTATCTATAGCCACACCATCAAACTTTCTCCTTTCGTAAACACTCTAGTTCTGGACCATCCTAAGTGCTTCCTTCAAGCCCAATGCATTTTTTGTATGATCGCCATCTACACACACAACACAGTCACAAATGAGCAAGGATAGATAATCGACAATGAAGTTGATACCTTGTCTTGATATGAAGCACATTAGCTGAGTTGTGGTAATGGCAGAAATTGGTTTGGAGATTTATCATTGGTGACTACCCAAGGTGTAGGGGTTAGGCGAATAGTAGAATGGAAAAAATTGAAAAATTTGTGCTAGGGCCCCCATGACTAAGAGTGAACCTCTAGTAGCTATAAGATGGAAAAATATGAGGAACAAGAAAGATGGGAAAAATAACAATGAAAAATCCAATAAAATGGATGTCATGGATGGGGATGAAATAAGAAATGATTGATTGTAGGAAATGTTTAAGGAAAAGAAGTTAACAGTTGCACCAAAAAGGAATGCTAGTGGGTCCTCCCCAAAGCAGGCTTGTGCCCTTAATGCCCTAACAAAAACACAAACCAAAGAGTTCGTAGGCTCTAGGAATGTCATTTGGAAGCAAGAGTTAAAAACTTACCCACAAGATTTTACCAAAGAAAAAAAATGTATCAACCTAGAGACGGACTAATGATAAAATCAGTAATGAGGTGGAAAATGGAAAGAAAGATGGAGAGGAGAGAATGGAATGGAATCCCAAGAACAAGGTTGTATAAAGTCCCTAGTGTATTTCATGGTTAATGTGACTAAGTAGAACTCATTCCGAATCTGAACTCAAAAAAATCACATCCAGTGACTTCACATCAACACACTTGACCAATCCATCCACTTGAAGCAACAAGAATGCTTTTGCAAAGAGTCACCACCATTTTGAGGAGAGCAAGATGGAGAAACAGGAAGTGAGAAAGGGCCTTAGTTAGAGGGAACCTTCAGGCATGGATAACATGTCTTTCCAGTTCCATAACCAGTGCTTGTAGCCCATACTTCATTATTGCGTCTAAGGTGTGTGCTTTGAATTCTCACATTTTTTTTTGCCTGAGAACCACACCATGCAAAGAATTATTTTTATTTACTCAGCTTCCTAATATTTGATTAATGGCAGAATGATGAAAAACCCAAGAAAAAACATCCAAGCACCCAAGAGAATGGCCAGCACAAATGCATCAAATCCCATTAAATCCACACCCTTTTTATCCATTGAGTCTTTCCTTGGTTTGAAAAATACCCAGCCACCAATTTATTAACAAGTTTACTTAGAAAAATGGGATTGTATAGTTCGAAGCCAAAGGAGACGATAAAGTTGTATAGATGAGTGGACGGTGTAGAATCATTGCCTATTTTACCAAAAGAACCATATCTTAATATCAGCATCATAATTCAAAGGTAAAAATCAAACATTAGCAATCAATATTATATAATTCAATCCACCATCATGAGCACTTATTGGATGAGCATAAAAGTAAATCAAGCAAACAAAGAAATCGTAAAAATATAAACGATGCTGTAAAATAAAAATAAGAAAATTTGCAAAAATGTGTAAAAAAAAATTTAAAAAGAACTAAGGGCTTAGAATGGTTAGCATATGTGACCATCTTCCCCACAACTAAGTTGGAAGGGGGAGATCCAAAATAGTGAGCAAGACTATCCACCAATAGAGGTAGCATGTGTACTAGCTATCCTAAGCTCATGGAAAGGTTTGGTTTCTTGCACGTTGGCCAACAGTTTCTTGTCCAAGCTCTCAGGTTTGCATATTGTCATGGCCCCTGAAAGAAAAGTTGCATAAATGACATAAGGTCCTTTCCACAGTGTTTGAAATTTGGTACATTGTGGAACATGTGTGGGATTCCAGTAGAGAACCTTATGTCCTAGTTGATATTTAACTTTCCTAATTCTTAGGTCATGACATTTTTTATTGAATACCTTGTGCAACTCATTAGATGATAGGGCATCTAGTCATTTTTCATCTAGCAAGTTAAGGGTTACTAACTGTTGTTTCTTTGCTAGATCAATGTCAAGGTTGAGGTCACATGCTGTGGATAGTGTACAGATCTCAGTTTGAATGGGAAGCATTGGTAATTTTCCATACACTAACTCATAGGAAGAGTAGCCTATAGGGAGTTTCCATGTGGAGCAATATGCCCAAAGAGCATCATTCAATTTAGTGCTCCAGTCTCACCTAAACTTGTTAATAGTTCTTATCAATATCTTCGTAATCTCCATGTTGGTGACCTATGCTTGACCGTTCACTTGGGGGTGGTATGGTGTGGTCAATTTATGCTCAACCCCTAAGAATTGCATTAATTTTCGAAATGTTGCACCTATAAAGTGTGTACCATTTTCTAAAATAAGTGCATGTGGCACACCAAACCTATTTATGATTTGTTGTTGAACAAATCATGCAGTTGTAGATGATGTACAATCCTTAACAGCAGTTGCTTCTATCCATTTTGTAAGGTAATCAATGACAAAAATAATATAAGCTTTTCCATTGGACATTGGTGTAATTGGCCCCATAAAATCAATTCCCCAAATTTCGAAGGGTTCTAAAGGTTGGATCCATTATTGTGGACCCTCCATTCTAGCAGTCATTCCCCCATCACATTGACAGCACTCACAAGATTGGATAAAATGATGGGCATCCTGCAAGAAAGATCTTAATGACTATTCGTCTCCCAGCATAATGACCCCCACAAGGACCCTCATAAGCATCTTGAAGAACTCGTAGTTGATCTATATTGAGAACATACCATCAAACCAAGCCATTGGGACACACTTTGTAAAGTTGCTCATTGATCTCCATAAAGTACTTAGCTCAGTGAAGAAACTGTTGTTTCTTTTTGGCATCAAACCCTTGTGGTTTTTGTTGTGTGAGGAGATAGGTAAGAATGATACTATACCAATTTGTCTCTATGGGTGATTGATTATTCACTACAACAGCAAAGAGGAATTCATCAGGGAAATGATCAGAAATTGGATACTCATCCTGTTTGTTGTCCCATCAAAAATGAGATAAATGATCCACAACTACATTCTCGGTGCCTTTGCAATTGATCATCGTTAAATCAAACTCTTGTAAGATTACAAGCCATCGTATGATACGAGGGCTTACCATTGGCTTATTCATGAGGAACCGGATTGCACTATGATCTATATATATATATACTTTATATCCCAATACATAGTGTCTAAACTTTTCTAGTGCAAACACTACAACCATTAATTCTTTCTCTATGGTAGTGTAGTTAAGTTGTGCACCAAAGATACTTCTACTTCCATAGTGGATGTACTAAGGATGATTCTAGTCATCTAACTGTGTAATTATGGCTCCTAAGGCATAGTTGGACATGTCAGTCATGATATGGAATGGTTTGGACTAGTTAGGAGTTTGTAGAATGGGTGTTTCTACTAGCTTCTATTTTAGAGTTTGGAAAGCTAATTTGCATTCCTTGGTCCATTCGAAAGGTGCATCCTTTTTTGTTAATTCCACCAATAATTTGGCAACCTTTGAAAAGTTCTCAATAAACCTCCTATAGTAGCCAATGTGTCCAAGGAATGATCGAATATCTTTCATAGTTTTTGATTGACGGGTAATTCCTTGGATAACTTTGATTTTCTCAGGATCTACCTCTATCCCTGTGTATGAGATTTTATGCCCTAGTACTACACCTTCTTGGACCATCAAATGGCTTTTCTGCTAGGTGAGCCTCAAATTGGTTTCTATACATCTTTTCAACACTTACTCTAACCAATCTAAGGCTTGATCAAATTTTGCTTCATAAGTGGAGAAATTATCCATAAAGACCTCCATGCCATTCCCTATCTGCTGTTAGAATATGCTTAGAATTAGTTTTTGAATTGTTGCATGGGCATTGCACAAGCCAAACGACATCTATTTGTATGCAAATGTTCCCCAAGGACTAGTGAATGTAGTCTTGGCTTGGTCTTCTAGGGCTATTTTTATTTGGTTATATCCACTATATCCATCCATAAAACTATAATAGTGATGCCTTGCGATGGTGTCTAAGACATGGTCGACAAATGACAATGGAAAGTGATCTTTGAATGTTGCCATATTTAGTAGCCTAAAATCTATGCACACCCTCCATTTGCCTCCCTTTTTAGGCATAATAACTAAGGGGCTAACCTGTTCGCTATCAGCAATGAGGTATATGAACCCAACCTTGAGAAGTTGTTCGATCTCTTAACTACTTGTTTCAGCTTTAGGTTCAATCGCCTCTAGGGTTGTCTTTGAGGCTTCATGGAGGGGTTAGTGTAAATTCTATGTTGGCATATCCTAGGATCTATTCCAGTTAATTTGGGATATGCCCAAGTGAAGGATTTAGACCATTTATTTATTACGTTTAGTAGTCTCTCTCTTTTTTTTGGAGCAAGCTTCGTGTTAATAATTACTGGTTTTCCAGTTTTAAGGAATGTGTATTCCATACTAGTGGGCAATGGTTTTAGCTCAAGGGGCTCCTAATTAAATTACTTAGGGATTTCCAACTTCCCCTAGTTAATATTTTCAAGGTTGAAACTTTGAAGTTGGTGGTGGACTTGCTCTAATGTGTCTATGCTATCAATGTAAGTGCAAGTCAAACCCTCATTTGGTTCCATGCATATGGTTGAACTACTTTCTTAATCAGTTGTCAGCCACTAGGTGCCTTTCTATCATGTGGCTATTGCATATAGGCATCTTTGTATGTTAATCACTTGTGCACACTAATTGCATGTAGGCAATGTTAAACTTTTCACAAATCATGACCTCTGCATGCAATTACACCCTATGTCACTATATGCAATGTATGGAACTTTCTTCTTCTTGATCTTTTCAAATGTATTTTCCTTTGATATTTCTAGGGAAAGATCATGCATTCCTAGGCATGCGTCGACTATGCTTAGCCATGCTCTTCCCATTATGATTGGGAAGTCCCCCTTACTGTTGTTTACTTGAATTACTAGGAAGTTAGCTAGATACAACCACCTACAAATAGTGGTGACAATGTCCTCTAGTAGTCCCAATAGGACAGTGATGGATTGGTTGGTCAACTATAAACGAAAGTTACTTTTTTTCAATGGAGGTAGGTTCTAGGCCTTGTACATTTCTTGAGAAATCAAGTTGACACTAGAAATTGAATCCAAAAGAGCCTTGCATGGTGCATTTTCAGTTTTTTAGATATATTAGAGGACTTCCAAGATCAGAGAATTTCCTGGGAAGATGACCATCTTTGATCCAATTGGTGACGACATGTGTTAGCATGATTGTATGCATTGAGTGTGGTGTTTGGGTTGAAGGAGGCTCCAAAGTTTTGATGGATATTGAGGTGTCTAATGAATCAGCTTCTTGTGATTGCAAGGGCTTGGTTGGACTATTGGTTCTAAAGAAAGATCTTTTCTTTATGTGGTTTTCAAAACCAACATTAGGTTGAGAGTTAATAGCCCTTGTGGCATTATGTTGTTGTCGTTAGGTAGGAAGTTCACCTTGCATCATGGGAGCAGGTGGTAGTGGAGCTAGAAGGATGGTACGTTTGTGGAACATAACCCCTAGAAGAGGGAGTTCCATAATACTCACAAGCTTGGTAGTGATGTTGAGGAGTAACATGACCAGTAGATTCACATGGAGAGACTGGTTGCTGCATGTAATATCCATATGGTTTAGGTTGTCGGTAAGGATACTATTGCCTTGGTGGTGGCATTCCCCATGATTGTGACTATTTCCACTATTGATATTGTTCGATTGGTTGTGGTGGAGTTTCACTTGGATAATATGCTAAGGGTTGGTGGAACTTTCTTGGATTGCCTTGAGGATAAGATAGTCTTCAGGGTGTTTGCCTTTTGTTTAATCGTGAGTTGAATGCATACACCCAAGACTCCTACAAATGTGAGATTATAGGAAAATATCCCTTAGGATAGTCATATTGGCATATCTCACATTCACTCTCATTGTTTGTTTTTGAATCCAAAACCTCTTCAATGATGGCAACTTTGCCCTTATCCTTGCTACGTGCATGTTCAGCTTCTCTCTTTTTTCTTTTTTTTTGCGATCACTACCTTGCTCTCTAAAATCCTTTACTATTTTAAGAATAGTTTAAAATATATTGTCTAGGGAATCCCACATTTGATCTACCTTTTCCGATACTTCTGATGTCAACTCTGGATAGGCAAAGTTTTCCTATTCACCATTTCTTCAAGTGGTGACTTTTCTTCATCCTTACAAAATCCTACTCCCCTCTTCTAGAGGGATGGATCTCAATTATACTCTCATATAGTCTTTGAATTTGATGCGACCTAAGCTCGGATAGTTTTCCTTGGGCATAAGTCCCAAGTGTTCTTCTCGTTTCATGCCTAAGCCCATCTACGAGATGGCGCAGTTGATCCCTTTGTGAATAACCATGGCCAAGACAATGATGTAATAGTGCAGAGTATCAGCCCATGAAAGCATCCAAGGGTTCATGTCCTCCTTGTTTCTAGCCTTGGATTTGCTTTTGTAAGTTGGACACTCGAGAGTACATTTGGTACTTATCGTTGAAAAATTCTAACATGGTACTCCACCTACGAATGGATTCTAGTTCTAAGGACTGGTACCAGCTTTCTACTTCTTTAACTAGTGTCCATGGGAACAACTTAAGTTTTTTCCATTCGTTCTCTATTTTTTGTAAGGCACACACATCATGGAATGCTTGTAAATGATTTTGAGGATTAGCATTATATTCCCCTTCAAATTGTGGGATATTGTGCATATCTAATCTCTTGATCCTACTATCTTTCTGGTGCCTTGTTGGAATTCTAACAACCTCAGTTATGTCTAACATACTTCAAGTAGTGAGTAGGGGTTCATCATGATCATCTCTTTCATGGCATCTATGATGCCTATGTTGTTCCCTACTCTCTTTTCTTCTATGTTGTGATTCTCTAGAGTGCCCTCGTCCCCTTTCCTAGCTATTTCATTTATGAATTTCACTTTTCCTACCTTTATCCCCATGGTCTTTTTCTTTATGACTACATCTGGATACTGAAGGAGAGGGTGAAAGAGATGATGAAGGTGCAGAAGAAGGAGAATCGTCATCATGACGATGTCTACTACCTTCTCTTCAGCGGCTTTGGCCTTGATCGTGATTACGATTAGGCTGTCCATCTTTATCATGTGTCTGTGTCCCTTTTTTGGACCTTTATGCCTATGGGTATCAGAACCTAGGTTATGAATAGTGGAATGAAGGTTCTAATACACAACCCCTTGGCCAAAGTCAAGGGGAGGAACATTTTTTTGTGGGTGACTGCCTGAGGTAGGTTCACCACCCTCATTTTTGCTTAAGACATGTGGGATATTCTAGGACCACTTACCCTTCAAAGACTTATGATGTCTCTCCTGTTGCAAGTCCCTCTGATGTTGTGCCTCCATGGGACAATATTCTCTCAAGTCATGGTCTTGCACAATGTATTTTTCATGTAAGTGCTGCATGCCAATTTGTGTAAGAGCATGAAGAAGCATGCTTGGGACTAAATGATTAGGAGGTAACACTATGTTACCTTCTAAGTCTCACCAAAATAGTTGTTCATCTTGATGGAGGATAAAGGTGAAGTCTAGTATATACTCATCGGGATGAATATATACCACTCGAAACTATTGAGGAACTGGCAGATCAACGTCATGTGTATTATGCCGCTAATTTTTTCCTATTTTAGACCTAGGAAGTGAAGCACTTTTGTATGAAGAAGGAGACATACTTGTCTATTCAGTGTGCAATGTATTGTTTTTATTTCCTCAACCAACCCTAAGAGTTCATTTCAACGATGTGAATGATTTCCTAAGTTCTAATTAGCACACAAATAACTAAGTCCTCAGCAATGATACCAATGATGAGCAACGAGGTGCCCATACGCTCAACTATATAAATACGAGTGTTTCACGCATGATTCGGTCAAGTTCCAAGGACTAACTTCTTATGCGCCTCTATGAAACAAGGATGGGTTGGTTAATCATTGTCTTCCTAAACCTACTTGTATGTCACAATTGTATGGTTAAGTAAGCTTGAGGCATATGATTTTTATATCTTTTATGTTTTTATGTCGTATGCTAATAGAGAAGGAGAGAGATAACTAAGTAACTAATTTAATTCAACTACTAATTAACTAGGCTTTAATTAATCCTAACGCAAGTATCTGTTCTCACTTGCCAAAGACTTCCTGAACTAGTGTAACAGTACTGGGATTACCAAATGCTAATCGTTACTGGGTTACCAGGTATTACATGCATGCTCGAAGTGATCTTACTATGTGTTCTTACTTAGGAGAGTTGTAGGGTGAGAGAGAGAAAGAGAGAGAGAGAACATTAATTAACTAAGGAAAGCATTAAATAACTAAAAATAACATTAATTAATCTATTTTAAATGCTACAAGGTTTATCACAAAGTTTGTCTTTATTACCGTAAACAAGGTGTGCTTAGGTACACAATGCTGAAATAAAGATCCATTCACTTTATGACTCCTACTGCGGGCATGCAAAAATAATTCTAATTGTGGGAGGAAGAAAAAGCAAGAGTTCAACTAAGGTTCTAACTATCTATTACAAAACCAAATGTGCCCACCTCTTATTTATAGGCAAGGAGACAAGTCCCAATATCGGGTATCCAACATTGCATGGTAGGCTCCGATATCATGGACTCGATATCGCAAATGTGATATCGTGGCCCCAATATCATGGTTCATCAAAAGTCATAGAATATACCTAAGAATATGACTTATGTAGAAAAAAGCCAAAGTGGGTATAACACTTAGTAACAATGCTAAGTTTATTTACCTTTCCCTAGAGAGATTAAGTTAACTTTCTCTTCACATCCTTGGGGAAATCCTTAAACATCAATTATTTTTCTTTAACACATGTCTAGATTTTCTTTTTCATTTTTGTAAAAGAAAAAAATTGGCTTAGTTACTTTTGATGTTTATAAAATTGCATATAACTTTTAACACAACATCAAAATAAACTTACTATATGATATGGAGAGTTTGAAACCTAATACCTCCTTAATCCACTTACAAGCCTCTATATCACTTAAAATTAGTTTGCTTACTAAAGAAGTGATGTTGGTAGGAGGAGGAAGAGGGGTCTCCATTTCAAGAAGTTGGTCCCTTTTACTCTTTGGAGACTTTTTCTCCTTCTAGCCTATTTCATTGAGTTTCAATCCAAAGAGGTTAGAAAAGGAACTTAAACTTTCCTTATCATCTTCTTCATTCTCCTATAATGACAACAAGTTAGTAAGAAAATCTAACTCCTCTTTTTCTATACCTTTCTTTTGTCCTTCAAGAATAGAAGGGAGGTTGGAATGTAGCTTTTTAACTTTGTCCTCGAAATCTCTCTTTATTTGAGCCACTTTTGAAAAATAAGCAAAGTGTTAATATTATATCACAACTCACCAGTGTCAATGTTAGAAATTACATCACATCATTTACACTTTGTAAAAAATTCAGGTTTATAGTTCAAAATAAGGAATAAGAGATACTTATTTTCTCCTATAGCTTTTCCTAGAAGATATTTATTCCTAGAGTCTTGGAGGAAATGTCTTCCTCTTGTGAAAGAGGCTTTCTATCATAACCTAAAAATTTTCATAAATTTAATTATTTAATTTAATGCATATGAGCTTATTAATATATGAGCTTATTAATATTACTATTGTTGTTGTTGTTAGTTAGTTAGTTAGTTTCTTACATAAGTGAATGCAATATGCATGGAAGGGAATTTTATTAAAATTTTCTATCTTTTATTTTACTACTATTTAAGCTCAATCATAGATTCTTTGAATATTTTATGATTAAATGTTGAAATCCAATTTTCCTATGAAGTTTTATTTTTATCAGTTATTATGCTTTTACAAGTATTTGGCAATGCATATTTTATTCTTTATGCACATTTATTTATGTACATTCAATATTTGTCATGCACATTTAATTATGCATCTTTGTATTTCATTATGCATATGTGATTATATAATACTTTGCTCATGGATCAATTTTGAACCTTGATCCTACCTAAAATATATGTCTTGTTACTTTTATTATTAAACTAGAATTTGGAATTTATTTTTAATTATAATTAAATATTGTATAAATTATCTTTGTTAAGAAAATACATTAAGATGATGTCCTATATAGAATCTAACTTTACCAATGTGTCCAGAACATTTGAAATTGTAGATCTTGACTTTTGGTTTACTAGAATCAGAGATGTAGTTTTCAAGATATCATAATTTCTAGTTTGCTAAGATTTAAACAAGACAACTATAAGTGAAGCTTAGGTGAGATTTCAATATATGATTAGGTAGAACACTTGATAAGGATATTGTAGGTTCAAACTAAATTTAATATAGAGTCCCAATATACACGTTATGAGCATGGGAGCACAAGGATATTAAGGAAAATCAAATTTAATAAAAAAAACTTATAGAAATTATTTATGCTTAATTATTAAAATTAAAATTAAAATTTTAAAAAGTCAAATGCCATTACACATTCACATGTGAAAAAAAAGTGAAAGTAAATATGTTATATGATATAACATATAACAAATGTTATATATGTTATGTATCATGATTTTTCTTCCTTCCACTTATATTTTTTCCATTGCCTCTCAAGCTGCTTATTTCTACCATCATTTTCCATGCAATTGTTGTTTTCACAAAATAATGTCCTATCACATTTTTCCTAAAACACATTTTCCCCTTTTTTCTTCTTTTTGAAGCCACTTTGGGCTCGATTTCTTCTATTCTTTCCCTTATAAATAGGTAGTGGCCCTAAATACATATCATTGCAGTTTGTAATGTTTTTGAGAGACATATAGATCTTGTTTTGTCAGAGGCCTCTTCAGTCATTTGCATTAATAGAACCTTCTCTAAGGTTATTGAGGTTCAAAAATCAGTCCGATACGGGTGCCCTTTAGCCCCTTATCTTTTCATCCTAGCTACTAATTCTCTTGGAGCTATTCTTGGATCTCATAAGGAATCTATGAGGCTAAGAGGTATCTCTCTTCCAAAACAAGTAAAGGATCTTGTTTATAGCCAGTTTGCAGATGATACTTTTATCACTTTGATTGAGGACCATGATACTTTTAACACTACCTTGCACTACATAGATATCTACTGTAGAGCCTCAGGAGCTAAGATCAATTGGAACAAAATGCAAGCCATCCGATCTAGCTTCTCTCCTAGGCCTTCTTGGACTTATCATTTTGATATCAAGTGGCTGTCTCCTATTAATATTTTCACCCTCTTAGGCATCCCTATTGCTTTATTTGCTACTCCCACTACCATATGGAACAATGTGGTGGAAAAGGTGAAACATAAAACTTTGAAATGGGCTTCTAAATCCTTATCTATTGTAGGTAGATTTATCGTAGTTAATCATATTTTGAGCTCCACTCATGTTTATTACTCTTCCTTTATGGATCCTTCCAAATCTTCCTTTCAATGCATTAAAAACATTCTTAGGAATCTCATTTGGGTGGATAAGGATGATCACAGAGCTTTTCATCGAGTAGCTTGGGATACTTGCACTTTAAGTAAGGAACACGGGGGCTTAGGCCTTGCCTCTATTGAGCACTAGAGTATCCTCTTGGCCTCCAAATGGGTGACTTGGTGTATTGAAGGAGATGAAGCTTGGAAGATCCTTTTTAGGCATAACATCTCTTGTCTTGGTATTCACCATAGATGGAAAAATACTCATTGGAGCAATTGGATCATTAGTGAAGGCTCTTAGAAGATCAAAGGTTATTTCTTGTTTAAGAAAATTTGGTAGTTTTGGAGCCAACTTAGAGGTTTGTTGCAATGGTAACCTTCCCAGATAAGCTTGCACTCTTTATCGACACACTCGATATGGTGGTCTTCTATTTTTAAAAAGAATGTAGGTTGTCTTTATGATGAATTCTCTCATAGAGCCAATCATCTCCACCATATTGATCAATTATATACTTTTAGAAATGATTCTCCTACACTCTCTTGGACACATGCTAAAGTAAAATGAGGGTTTCAAAGACAAGATATTATCACTTACCAATACATTGAGAAAGTTCTCTCCAACTTAGCTGTGCATAAGTTGCATACTAATACTCCTTGATATAATGATTAGTTTTGGCCTGATGGTTGCCCTCTTCACTCTTTACACATCTCTAAAGCCAAATCTTGGTTTCATGTGAAAGATTTTCAATTCTCCACTCTAAATAGATGTTGGAGTTTACATCTTGAGGACCACTAGTGGAAAACTATTTTTTGTTGGATTTGGACTTCCAAGGCCCAACCTAAGAACTTTTTCTTTTTTTAGTCCTTAGTTCATCAAGGTCTTACCATTGGACATAGGCTTCATTTCTTAGGAATTGATCATCCTAAATGCCCCATTTGTAAAGTGGATGACTCTTTTCAACATGTCTTTTGAGATTGCTCATTCTCTCAACACATTTGGAAATGGTGTCAATCTCTCCAAGTCTTCCTTACTAACCATTCTATTGGTTTTTCTCAATGTATATTTCAAGATGATTGTGTTAAGCGTCACCTTTAAAAAGCCTAAAAAATCCTCTTATTTGAGATTATCTTCTTTATTTGGAAATGTCACCTAGATTCTTGGTATCAAAACACAAAATACAATGAATTTTACTATGGTATGAAATGCTCTATTGCTAGTATTGTTCAACTTCAATGTCAAGAACTAGGCTTTATCAATAATATTACCTTTTTCTAAATGGTTTCTCTTTGAGTTAGTTGTATTGGTCTCCCTTTTCAGCTGTCGTCCCGGGGTGTGCGATAAGCTTATGTCTTGTTGTAGGTGACTGAGGGATCATCTTGCAACATTGGGCTCTATTAAGGTTTTGGTTTAAATTTTTCTTCTCCAGCTTGTAGCTCACCTTAACAACCCCCCCATTGCAGTTTGTAGAAGGGTTTTGGGTGTGATACATTAAGTGAAGCAAAGACAAATTGAGAGTATTAGGAAGAAAATAAATACCCTTAAAAGATTTGAAGAGCTCTACTAGCACAAGTAAGAAAGATTATTTTAATTTTCTTTTCAGTTAGCTATGCTATTTTGTTGTAGATTTTTTGTTCCTCCTCTCTCTACTTTATACTCTTCTTCCATAATTTTGATTATTATACTGAGATTCTATCAAATTTTTGTCTAGATCATTTTCTTTATTTGGTGAATTTCTAAAATTATGGAAATTTTGCCCAACTTGCCCTCTCAATATTTTATGAATATTTTGGAACTGCTTATGACATAAGCATTATTTTGCAAGAATTTTGTAAAATTTTGACTACCATGAATTTGGCTATTTTGAAAATCATTTGGATTTTTGGAATAAAATAATAACATTTATGTGACCATTTTTTGCTTAAGTAGTAGTGAGATCCATGAATCTTTTAGATGTTCCCATTTGCATGCAATAATGGAGTCTTACTTAGTGGGGCCCATCCCATAGGATAAAGGATTGTTGGATGGATTTCCTACCCTTGATTTTGATTCATAAGTTCATGTGAAACTATGGATTTAGCTAAGACCATGGCACTAAGTAGCTAAGTCTAGTGGAGTTACACTAAGGCATAGTTAAGACATATCCTTCTCATGATATGTGTGCCTTGGCTAGTGAGGATGTTAGTAGTGAGGCTATTGCCAAGAAATATCTGTGAGTGACTTGTTTAGGGTCATGATGATAATTTGATGATAGTACTAAGGTTATTCCAAGATTTTTTAGTATATTCTTTTGGTAGTGAAGGTAACCAAAACATATCATTCAATGATACATGGTTAAAATAGACTTGTTGGACAAATTTGTGATACTTTTGGATATTAAAAAAAATTAAAGGATACTCCAATGATAGTAATGAGGTTATTCCAAGACCTAATGGTTCCTTTTGATAGTGAGGATAACTAAGACTTAGCCTTTAGAGTTGCATGGATAAAATATGCATTCTTTGGATTTTTGGATTTCTTTTGAATACTTGGATTTCTTTTCAATTTTTGGAAGATTTGTAGCATTTTTATACTTGAAAATATTTTTGAATATTTTATTGAAAACCTTTGTCCCACCCATAATTTGAGGCATTTGGCCTAGAACCTTTATGTTCCATGAAGAGGAAAATATAATAATTTTTCTTATTTGAGGGATTTTGACTCTTGCATTGCAATGCAACATGCCCAGAGTAGCCATGGAAAAACTAGAACACGCACATAGGATGAAAAATGGACCAATTCTGTACATGATGGATCCTATCAACTTGAAAAAAAATTCTATATATTTTGTATTTTTGTAAGATAGAAACCTTGTTCACTTTTTGGATATTTGAGCCATGTACTTGTTTTTATAAATAAATAAAAAATATATAATAGGTATGAATTTTTGGTCTATGCCATTGGGACCATGAGATTGCAAGGACTATTTTTCATTTAACCACATGTAATATGTTTTGGAAAATTTAATATTATTTATTATATATTAATATTTTATTATTATTTAATTTAGTAAACTTAAAATATGAATAAATTTATTTTTAGATGTTTGATTGAGGCACAAAAATTGTCATTAAGATCATTGTTTTATGCACAGTTTATGATGCAACTAGTAGAATCTTTAAATAACATTCTTTTTGTGGCTCTAATTTTCTTTAAATAAATTTTATTTAATTATATAAGTGAGTATTATGGAATTTTACTATGCTATATTTTTCTACTGTATTTATGCTTCTAATTAATAATTTGCAACTATTTTACTACTTCTTTTTAAATTAGTAAATCAAAATTAAATTGAAATCCTTGGGGTTTAGTAGCATCTCTATTTATCATTTATAGTATATTTTATCGATAATTAATGGGGATGTTACACTTTCCTTTTTTGGAAGACTTTCCCTTCTCTACAATTTCAAAGGTGCTTTTCAAAATTTCCTTCTTCCCTACTTGTACATCTTCACTTTTTTTTATTTAGCTCTTTAATGCTCTTAGACATTGAGGAAGCCATCTCTTTTCTAGTCTTTGATGTTGACATCCAAGGATATTGCCACCAATGTTGTATGTAGATATTAAACTCCTTAATTATTGATATAGTGGCGATCTAAAGTCTACCTCAAAAGCAACATTTGATTACCTGTCTCTTCCCTTGGCAAAAAACTTTGTGATCACCTTTATTAAGCCATAATAAAAGTCAAAATTGAGCATTTTTCTAACTATCTTCTTATTTTCTTTTGTGTCCTCTTGGGGCAAATTATCAATCTCTTCTACCATTCCTTGATAGATTACTGGTGCCTAGTCAATTGCCCTTTCTTGGGACATAGCCCCGTATAACCCATATAACCACCTAGGGGTTAGTTTTCATTTTTTCCATCTTATTGCAAAATAATTAATGAACAAGGGCAATAACTTCTTCAAGTCTTCATCAATCCCCTTTTGTACATTCATGACATCCCTTTTCTTTAACCCTATCCATTTCTCCATTAGTGTTGGCTCCACTGAATCTAGTTTTGACTTATTAATCTTCATTCCCTAATATAAGAAGCCTAACCAATACCTTAGTATAACTAGATCCCAAGTAATGCTAAGTTTCTTGTAGTCTACACCAACTACAAAAATAGCTATTTCAGCTAAGTAGCTCTTTATTAGTCATACAAATTCTACCATACTAATGTAGGGATGCTTTAGATTTAAATCATACAAAATCCCTACCTTGTCAAACTTATTGAAATACTTTATGCTTTAGTTCTTAAATAGCAACTTTTTAGCACTTTACACTTCACTAGTGGATCTAAGTTTAAACTCTTCCACTCTAATGGTAGCATTACTAAATTTTACATCATTGATGCTTATTTGAGTTGCAATAACCAAATTTAATAGTTAGTGCATTTTAACATATTTCTTATATTTTTCTATTAAAGAAATAAAAAAAGAACTAAGTATATGTATTTACTTACTTTTAGACCATAAGATGGTCCTTGATCCCTTTGGTCACTCTACATTCTCACCTAGGGTTCCATCCCATAAAATGAAAAGACATCCTTTGTTGTCATACTCATCCAGAATTTGTTGAGTCTCAATACCTTATACTGTGCATCAGAATGTAACATTACTTGAGGTCACCAATTTTGATGCTAGAAAAGATCTTGTGGTAGATTTTGCAAGAATGCTAAATGATCAAGACCTTACACGTTTGGATAGAAAAGCCTTCATGATCACATGAAAGTTGGTTTCAATTAAAATATGCTATCTCAAAATTGATATTAACTTTTAAAAGATCTAAGTTACCTTGCTACAAAAAATCAAGATCCTAGAGGATTAGACATTTTTTTGGAAGTTTTAGTTTCCATAACCAATGTACTATTAGCACTGAACTGCTATTGCTCCCTTTTCTCCACAACTTCTCCAAGCATTTCTTATAGACTAGGACATGCTTGGATAGCTCCTCAATCTCAAACTTTTCTCATAAATGATTTTTGTAAGTTCTATGAGGAATCTTGATAAAACTCTCTCTAAATCTCATAGGATAACTTCTTCTTCTAAGATAATCTAAATCACCATGTAAAAATGGCTAATATAAAATTTTAGAAATTCTATGGCTCCCCAACAAGCCCATAACTTCTATGGCACTAATTAAACATTATCAAAGAGAGGCTTCCTCTTAATTGGCCTTGGCTTTCTTCACTTGTTCCTCAAAACGCTTCTTTCTTCTACTAGAAGGAAGAACATAGGCCTTCTAACTAAGATTCTAGATACTATAGCATTCCTACACAAAAAAAGCAAGTTATTCTTCGTTCGCATCAAAAACATAGTTTTTTGCATTGAATCCTATCAACAAGAAATATAACTTATATTTTAACATTACATGTTAAAATTTTTTTTTGAACTTTTTTCATTTTCTTTTACATCAATGTTCATGTTAAAATTCTCTTTGAATTCTAACATGATATGTAGAAGTCTAATCTAGCTAGAAACCTTGACATTCTACATTGAAAATGTTTAGCTTCCTACAAAGAAAACAACATCAATTTCATCATTTTGTATTCTTTCTATGTCATGCTCTTCATTGAAAAAATCACAAACCAATTCTTTCTTAAAATTCACAAGACCAGTGGTGAATTTTACCTTGAAAATATTGGTGCATGCTTAATTTTAACCCATTAAACATGAAACTTTAACTAGACTTAGTTTTAACTAGCTAAAAGATTTTGAATTTCCTTGTCCTAGCACCATTGTTTACTTTCACTAAAACACTAATGAAAAATCAAAATTTTCTTTTTAAATCCAAGTTTCAAATTTTCCAAAACCCTAGATAAAAAATGTGTTTCCTATCTAGGATTCATAAATTAAAACATGTAAACACATGTATTTAGTTTCTAACTAAAAATCTATGAAAATTTATCAAAACCCTCAAAAATCAAGATAACACCATGGGGTTCTCAATTCCCATAATAAAATTAAACCTAAAGCATAAATCTAAGCTTTAAAAACCTTGTAAAATGTTATCTCTTACTAAACCTAAGCCTAGTGCTACATTCACTAGCTAAAATCTATATAAATCTCATAAAGCTAAAAATGGCTACCACAACAAACCAGAGAAATAGTGTCAAACTTTGCAAGCCTTTGTAATTTGGATTCATGTCACTTACATTTAAGCCTTGGGAGGAAGTATGTAGGGTTGAGGCAGTCTCCTACTACTAGTAGTTTCACCTCTAGACTCCTAACTTCTACTTCCACCACTTGCCATTCTTTTTTTGTCACTTAGTGCTTCTGTTGCCTTCTACTCATAACATTTTTGTTGCATTATTCACTAAATTAAGCTATTGTAAATGAAATCCTTCATGCTAAATTATCCTTATTCATTGCTTATATAGTTTTAAAAAATGACATGTGCTTTTGCAAAGTTTTAATGCATAATATTTTGACATCATACAACTTTAATGTTTCATCTCATTTCTTTTCTACAGCTCTTCCAAAAGCTAATTTTTCTAATTCTGGTTCAAGTGAGCATGGCTTCCTACCCATTGTCTCTACTTCAACCTTAGATCCTGAGCCATCCTATACGCTAGGTATGTTAGAATCTAGACCTCTCTTTTATTGACTTAGAATCAAGTTTAACTTCCTTTAAACTTTCTTTAAACATTATTGAAGATGAACTACTTCCTCAATCAAGTCTATCTCTCCTTGATTGAGAGACTCTTTTAACAAATGATTTCTTAATCGACTTAAATGTACTAATTCATAAGGGTGAACAAAAGGCTTTTTTGCTCAGTGCTCATCTCTCCTAAGATCTTCGCAAAGCTATTTTGAAAACTTTGCAAAAATACTCTATTCCTCTTGCTTAGGGATATAGTGATATGTTTGAGTTAGATCCAAAGATAGTACAACATAACATCATTTTTAAATCATTTTGAAAAAAGATTCCAAACATATTAAATAGAATGTTAGGAAAATTTACCTAGCTATAGCTCTTTTTATAAAAGGAAAGATCACTAAACTCTATAATGTTAGATTCATTCACCTTGTTGACTATTCTAATTAGGTTTCTAACATGGTCATAGTTCCTAAAAGGAATGGTGTCATTTTTATATTCATTGACTCTCGAGATCTTAAGAAGGTCACTCTTCAAGATGATTTTTCTTTACCAAATATTGATCAGCTCATCGATTCCACAACTTGTCATGCACTCTTATCCCTTATGGATGGGTTTTCTAGCTATATCAAATCGAAATAAATCTAGAGCAACAACAATATACCACTCTCATGAATCCTTGGGAAATATTTTATGACACTAAAATGGTCTTTGGACTTAAGAATGGTGGAGCTACCTATTAATGAACTATTTCTTTCATCTTTAATGATATGATATTTAAACTAGTTAATGACTATGTTGATGATTTAACCATCAAACCTATGTTGGTAATTAACCATGCTTTTTACTTAGATTAAGTTTTAACTCATTGTGACAAGTTTACCCTACATCTTATTTCCAATAAGTGCATCTTTGGTATCCTTATGAGTAAGATGTTAAATTATCTTGTATTACAAAATAACATAGATGTTGACCCTAATTAGATTAAATATATCATATATCTTTCATCTCCTAGAAACATTCAAGATATGTATATTTTACAAGGTCATCTTCAATCAATTCACTATTTCATTTCTAACCTTACTAATCATCTTTGTTCTTTAACTCACTTACTTTGTAAATCTACCTCTTTAAATTGGGATGAGGAGTGTCAAAAATCCTTTAATTCCATTAAAGAAGTTTTGATTACTCTTCTTATTTTACATCCTCCATAATTTGATCAACCTTGTTATCTTTATCTTTCTAAATCCAACCATTTCATATCCATTATGCTTTCTCTAAGACAAGAGCATGTAGTTGATCTTCCCATATATTACATATCTCACCCTTTCTCTTATTATGACACTAGGTATTCTAACATTGAAAAATCTTGTCTAAGCCTTGCCTTTACTTTTAAAAGTGGAGGCATTACCTTCTAAATGCCAAGGTATTTATTATCTACAAAGATAACATTCTTAAATTTATTGTTATTAATCCCTCTGAAAATCACCACTTAACTTGTTGAAATATTTTTCAAATTAAAATTAACCTTTGCTTTCTATCTCAACACTCTATCAAAGATCAAGTCATAGCTAATATTATCTCTTTCTCTGAGTCCACTAATATTATTCATAGCTAATATTCCAACACAATGAATTTTAATACTATCCTTTATTTCAATGGAGCATACACTTCATTTAGATCTAGTGTAGCTTGTGTCTTTATTATTTATCCTAAAAAAGTGCTCTATGGGACTTATAAACTTCATATTCCATGTACTAACAACATTGCTAAATATGAGATTCTAATATGAGGTCTATTGTTAGCCTTGCAAGACTAGGTAAAGACTATTACTATTTATGTTGTCTCTCACCTTATCATAAATCATGTTAATGGTGAATGTGATTATAAGACTCCTTACTTAGTTTTCTATCTAGAAATGGCTAAGAAACTTATTGCTTGCTTTTCTACTTATACTTTGAGTCACATTCCATGCTTTGAAAATATGCTAGCTAATGCCTTGGAACCATTTTCAATTCATGATGATCATTTAGTCATACAATATCAACTTGTGTAAGCTATTTACTTAACACCTATCACACACTCCTAATATCTCCATTGGTGCTATCAACACAAATCATGAAAGTTAACAATACATCCATCTTCTTTATAATATTACTACTAGAAAGACTCCTAATCATTTAACACCTACTCAAAAATATGCTTCACATAAATGTAGTTGATACTTTCCATTAGTAAATCTCGATATTTTATGTTAAGTTTCTTTTATAATTTTTATTCTACGTTGTTTTAATCTTGTGAAATCTAACATAGTTCTCAACTACATTCATTCATGAGTTTTTAATGGATACTTAAAATCATGATCCTTAGTTTCTTGTAATATTTATTTAGGCTATTGATGGCTAACTTTAACTAAAAATTCTTATAATCTAATCAAGACATGTGATACCTCCCAAAGACATGCATGCCTTATATATCTCCCTTTGTAGAAACTTAACATTTCTCAAATCAAATGGCCCTTTTAAAAATGGGGTTTAGATCTTATTGGTGTTATTAATCCTCCTTCATCTACTAGGTACCAATTTATTCTAACTACTACATAATATTTTACTAAGTGGACAGAAGTTGTTCCTTTACATTCCACAAAGTTCTATTTCAATTTTCATTTCATTCTTGATCACATAAAAACCCATTTCAATGTGCCTCTCCAAATTGTAGCTAATAATAGCCTTACTTTAAAAGTAAGATGATAGCTACATTTTGCTCTATGAGTTACATCACCTAATCATTTTTGTCACAATGTTACCCTTAATCTAATGATCAAGAAAAATCCACTAATAAACATCTCATCTATTTCCTTTACATCATGGTCAATAAACCCCAAAGCAATTGGCATATATAGCTATTCCATGGTCTTTAGATTTATCATATCACTCTTCGTACAACCATTAGTTGTATCCCATATTTTCTAACCTATGGTTCTGATGTATCCTTATTAGTTTAGCTTTTCATCCCATCTTTCTATGTTGCTCTCCATGATTGGTGTTTAGATCAAACAACAACATGTGATGCATTGAGTTGAATCTTGAAAAATGATGGCAATTCACTCTTCAACATCTACATAAATATCAAGAAAACATTCAATGTCACTACTCTAGACATGTCAAAATCAAAGAAATTCATGAAGGCGATCTAGTCCTTCACCATTTTTTGCATTCTAGAGATATAAATTTCTCTCCCAACTGGCATGGTTCTTTTCTAGTGGTTCAATCTTTGCAAAATGGTTTCTACATTCTATTTGATCTAGAAGAACATTTGTTCTTAGATCCCATTAATAGAAGCTTCATAAAGTGCTATTATATGTAGTTAGCTACTCTATCATAGCATTAAACCTACTAACTATTTGAAACTGAATGTGTATTCTTCCAGTGGCAATTTTCTTTTTATCATCTCTTTTATACTCTGACAAGATATGTACGACATCGAGATACTATGTTTTCTTTAATCCTATTTTATTTTGTACTATTTTACTTACTACTCTCCATATCTATCTCATATTCTACTCTTCCTATAGCTATTTCATTCATATTTTCCTCTACCATCTATCCAATTCTATTCTATGTACTTGATACAATCAGTGAGGTTTATTAGTGACTAGATGTCTCATTCCTTCATGTGAGGATGTGACTGAGTATATTATTAAGTGGAACAAGGAGGGGTTACTTTGAAAATATATATGACATCATTTTTATCCATATAGAATGTAGGATATAGCCATATTCCCATTCTCTAGCATAGCACTATCCTCATGATAGGTGTATAGGTAATATCCTCTTTTCTCTCCTTTCCTTTTTGCTCTATTTCTAGATGCTATAATTTGTACTCTCCTATACTATATTTCACTTTTCATTCTTTCATCCCCTCTCCACATTTATTTTTATTCCTTTCTATATTTAGCATTAGTAAGGCCAAATAAGATTCTTTACCCTAAAGTAGTGAGGGAGTGTTAAGTGTAAAGTGACATAAGGGGTGTGATTATTCATATGAGTGAGGTAAGGAAGAGGTTGGTTTTAGGGATCTAGCCATGTACCACTTCTATGCAATAACATTCCACTATTAGTGGATTGGCAATGTCCATATCATGCTTTCTCCTTATTTATTATTTTATGTTGTCATTTTCAAATATCTTCTTATCTTTCTATATCTCTTTCTTTTCTCATGTTCTATATTAGTAATGCCAAATAAGTGTCTCTACTTTACTCTAGTGAGGATGGAATTGAGAGAATTGAGTGGGTTAGGAAGTATTTCATAAAATTTTTATGTGTTCTTTCTAGGGTCTAACCAACCCCACTTCTATGGTGTAACACTCCATCATAGATGCATTGGTGATATCCTAGACCTTTCTCCCCATTTTCCTACTTCATTTAAATTCTCTTACATCTACCTAATAGCTTGTGTCTTTTCTTGATGGATTCTCCTTCATATTTTTAGAAAAATCCACCAAGAGAGAGTAATGTTGTATCCACTTTGGCCTTTTTTTTATAGGAGTTAAATTTTTAGGTATATTCTATAGCTTTTCCAACTTAAGCCATCCCTAGCAACTCCAAATTCAATATCCTACATCATCAACAACATAGTTTGTAGTTTCTATCTTTAACATCTTCTAGAAATGATGTGTTACATCATGTGCAATGTCATTCTAAGATGCTTCTGTTCTTGAGTTTTTAGTTTTGACATCCAACATCATCTCCTATATTGATTCTAACTTTAGCTTCTTCAATAGTTTATTCTTAATGTACAATGTCCCTTTAACATCCTGCATTAATGTTATTTTTGACATCAGATGTCCCTTTTCATATCAATTACATTTTCAATATCTACTTTATCTACATATGTCAT
This sequence comes from Gnetum montanum, assembly GCA_015680685.1. Taxonomy (NCBI): domain Eukaryota; kingdom Viridiplantae; phylum Streptophyta; class Gnetopsida; order Gnetales; family Gnetaceae; genus Gnetum; species Gnetum montanum. Next base: position 603,361 of record MNCI01002098.1, on the reverse strand, counting down.
TTCTCCTATTTAGAATTTTCTAAAAGATTCTATAGGTTCCAATGCATCATTTCTTCATGAAATACAAGGTATTTATGTCCTATAAATAGGAGGATACCCCTAAACAGAAAAGAGTTGAAAAAGTGAGAAGATTGGAAGGTTTCTAAAGAACAAGCTCCCTATAGAAAAGAAACTTTGCTTGTAATTTCTTCTTTGTCATATTAGAAATCTTTATGCACTCCTCAACGTCTTAAAGTTTCTTTGATTATCCTTCTTACCTATCCTACTAATACATCATATTCTATTCATGTAGTCCTCTTGACACATGAAGAATCCCATTAGATCCAAATCAATGACAGATCTAATTCAATCCCCTTTTTTATTGCACCTTTCTTGCTCTTAATCTACAACAATTTTCTCTAGTTAAGAGATCTCGATTAGGCACATATATCATAGAGAAAATGGGATAATACAGCTTTCCATCAATCATTTCGAATCCCTAATTTTATCTTGTAGGATTGCTACTGCATTCTCCTAAGTTTCTTTTCTTGGATATTTTCTCTTTTTTGTATTTTAGCTTTTTCTTTCTTCAATTGTACTTGGTATTATAGCAAATTTATTTTACCACCCTTTTGCTTTAAGGATATTACTTCCTTAATAGATTTTTTTTCTTTGCTCTACAGTTCTATTTCTTTTAGCCATGTACTTTCTACCCTTTTTTATAGCTTTTATTCTATGTTAATTCTTCTCTTCTAAATTGCATAGTTTATAAGCTTTTCTTTTTCATAGCATTTTCTTTGCTTTACTAGCTATTCTATATAATCATTTTTGCTTACTATTTTCTTGTGTTTGGAAAAAAATGACACCTAGGATTTTTGGAATTTCTAATGATCTAAAAATCTTCTTTTGATTTAGAGATTCATTTCTTTAGATCTTCTTCTAGTCATGGAATAATTTGCTCATTTACATGTAGGATTGTTTAGAATCTCACATTTACAATTATTTTAAGTGCAACAAATCAATGGTGGATTTATGATCTATGTTTTAGGGTGATTCATAGAGGGTCCTATTCTAGAAGAAATTTCATTTCAACACTTTCATATTTTTTGTATTGATGATAATTTTAAAATCACCCATCATCAAATACATTGGATGCTGTCCAATGATGATTTTAATGACATGTTAATTCTTATAAATGATTAATAGTTTTTTTGATAGCTTGAATATGATGGTTGACTAATGATGTCTTGTGAATTCTTAAGGGGCTAGCACTAGAGGATGTGGGGACTAACAGGTAGTTAAGAATCATAAAAATGGATTTAATTCACCCCATATTATATATTTCATTAGAATTTATGTTTAGTGAGCCCTAACTCAAATTATGAAGGGAAGATAGGATTAGCTATCCTAATCATTTGGGAAGGTTGGGCTACTTCAAATTATTCATGGTTTTGGATAGTTCTGCATAGCTAGGCCATGGTCATCAATCAAATAATGAAATTAAAATGTAATAGGTCTATGGATATTTGATTAGGGTAGTCAAAGTGTACATGAAAACTAAAAATACATGATATACTTGAGTGCAGTGGTGATAGTCTCTAATTCTTTGGCTTAAGGTGGTGATAGGTGGAGCTTGTGCTTCTTGTGCTCTTGATACTAATATTGGCTTTGAATCTTAAGTTCTAAGAATCTCTTGATTATGAATTTTATTGCTCACATGCCCAGAGAGTACCCTTGTAGACTAGCTTTTAAATTATGGCTCCTTGTTCTTGATCTTATTGGAGTCTCTTGATTATGAATCTATTCTCCTTGTTCTTGACCTTACATGGTGGGATTTCTAAAATTTGTGAATAGAGTATTAGATTTTATATAATCTATTCTTTTCTATAAAAGGGCTTTTTCTTTAATCTAATCTATTATAACATGAGAAGTACTATTATTTCAATAGTTTTTTCTATCGTTGCTTACCCTATTAAATAATATTATTGATTAGTTATAGGTCCATTTATTATACTTTCTGTTACTGGTTACTAATTTTCAAAGGATTAAGATGTATTAATATGTTCAATAGGATTTCTCATAGGCTTAGGAACCATCCTAAAGAAATTGTGTTTGTTGAGCTTGTGCCTAGGAATTCTAGTTTCATAATCTATCTACATACTTATTACTCAAATAACATTTTTATGTTATGGTTGGGATGATAATTTATGTTGGATTGGTGGTAGATTAATAGGAGGCAAAGGATTGATGTATGGATGAGGAGCATAAGATGACAATGTGGAGTGTGGAATAGCTAGTTGGTGATATTTAGAAGTATAGTAGTGATGATGTCTATGAGTGGTTGGGCCTATAAAATAAATATGTTGTTGCACATGATAGTTATAAGGTTTTGGATGGCAATATGGGTATGACTGTCTTAATGGTGGTATTTCCCATACTATTGATACCATTCTTAACATTGTGAAAGTATCCTGCTTGGATAATATTATTGTTCGTAAAATTTCTTGTAATTTCCCTATGGGCATGACAACCTTCTTGGAATAAGCTTTTTAACAAATTTAGGGTTGAAAGCATATACATCTTATTCTTGGACTAATGCAATTATATGAAAGATGACTAGATAAGGCCTTTTGGAATGTTCATATTAACAAATATGACAACCATCATCCTGATTCAAAACCAAATACATTTTCCACAATAATTTTCTTACCCTTCGACCTATAAAGATTTTTATTTTTCTTTTTTTGCCCTACTTATACTTTATGACTATTTATTTTTCCTACATATTTTTTTAATTCATGATTTTCAATGTGGTGGTAAATTTCTCATTAACCAAAGAACTTATTTTGTTGAACTTTGTTACTATCTTTGGTAGTACTTATGACATCAACAAGGTTTTTTCTTGAATCACCTCCTAAAATGAATCTTCTTTTTGAACATCACAAACCTTGACATTCTTTTTGCAAAGAAATGGATCTCAATTAAAATCATTCTTATTTTCTTACTTTTAAACTTTTAATTCCTCTTTGACCACATGATCTATCAATTTATAAATACAATAGGCTCTCAATTTTGACAATCACCATTGGAAATATACTATAAGAAACTCATAGGTTTTGTTTATTAGCTGATCAAAAAAGGGGTGTATTATTCTTTTTGGAAGAAACTAGGAGCTAGTCATTTTTTAAGTAGTGGGAAATATCTACTAAAGGTTGTATATAATGACTTGTACATGTCTTCCATCCTTAAATTAGTTTCCTTAAGTTTGATACCCATGTGTGAGTTTGATGCTTCTCATTGAATAATTCTAAAATAGTATTTTATTTGTAATACGCTCTTAGGTTATGTTCTTTGCACTCTATGTTTACCATGCTCTCTATATTCTAGTGCTATTTATGAAACTTTTTTTAGGTGGTTTGATTGTATAATGCTTTCAATATTATATGTTTAATGTTTAGTTATGAAGTCTAGATGATATTTTGTTATGTGGTTAATTTTGTTAATGTTATTTCATATGCTACTAACCTTATGACATTGCTAAGACAAGAACCATGGAATTAGACTAGTGGAATAATTTGTAATTTTATTTTTATTTAATTACATTATCCTTGATTTCTAGATGAATATTTTAAGTTATGAGCTTTTTGATGGTTCAAAAAACATGTTAAATAGAGGTCTAAAGCTCAAGTTATGCATAAATTAAGGTTATGTAACATAGTAAAGTTAAGTTGTGTAATCCAAACCTAATGGCTCTCATCAACCTATTGCACATTATGAGTTATATCCTATGTATCTATCAATAAAAATTAGGTGTTAGTCTAGTGATAAAACTCTCTATTTGAAATCTTATTTAGGGAGACTATTTCCTAAGGTGGAGAGAAGTTGAACATTCCTACCAAAGGGGTAAGGGCAAAGCTACTATAATAGAAGAAGTTGTGGAGATAGAATCAAATCATGATGGTGGGTGTAACATCTACCAATATGAACATCCCAAAGGATGTTGCCCTATCATGTCACACTTGCAAGAGTCTAGGGTGTACATGCTGAATCCTAGACTACCAAGAAGGTACACACCTAGAAGTTTGCCTTATCCTTAAGGCAATCCAAGGTAGTTCCATCAGCAACAATAAGCTTATTATCCAAGTGGAGCTCCACCACAATCATATTAGTAGTACCAGTAGTGGCTTCATCCACATTCATGGGAGATGCCACCACCAAGGCAATAGTACCCTTATAGACAAGAAAATTCATATGGGTACTATGTTCAACAACCAATGTTTTCATGTGACTCTTCTAGTCATGCTTCTTTTTAACATGACTACTACTCTCCAAAGTATCACAAAACTCATTCTCCATCTACTAGAGGGGAGTCCCCACATTTATATTACCCTCCTCATTCTTCTACATATGCCCCTCCACCCTCAGCCTAGTTACCACTTTCTTTGTCATTGCAAGAAGAAATTTCACCTTAGCCTCAATAATGCAATGCAACAAGGGCTATTAACTTATAGCTGGCTCCTCAGCCAAGTGGTTTAGAAACTAGATCATGAAAAAGACCTTTCTTCCAAACCAATAGCCTAACTAAACCCTTACATACACCTATAGCTAGCAACCCTAGTTCTCCATCTCCCCCTACATCTAATCCATTCAAATCCCCTTCAGACCAAACACCTCCAAAAGTGCATACCATCATGTTAACTCAAGAAGTAATCAATTAGATAAAGGCTAGCCACCTTTCCAAGAAAATATCTAATCCTGGAAGTCCCCTTATTTACCTTTAAAGTACTATGAATGAGCCTTGCAAGGCTCTTCTAGATTTAGGCTTTGGTGTTAATATGATTTTCCATAAGATGTATAAAGCCTAAAACCTACCTCCACTCAAGAAGAGAAACATCTGTCTTGAGTTAGCTGATCATTTCATCACAATTTCCTTAGGACTAGTGAAGGACATTATGATCATTGTTTATGGGTGGTCCTGTCCCATTGATTTCCTAGTGATCCAAGTAAACAATTGCAAGGGAAAATTTCCAATCATCATGGTAAGGGCTTGGCTGAGCACTATTGATGCACGATTGGGGATTCGAGATCTTTCCATCGAAATATCTAAAGAAAATGCATTTGGAAAGATTGAGAGGAAGAAAGTTCCATGCATTTCATCTAGTGATGTAGGGTGCAACTGTGTGTAAAAACTATGGGTTTTTAATAGTGTATCTATCAAAGCATGTAGTTAGTATGCTAATATATCTAAAATTCAAAGATTCTGGTATGTGGTAGCCATAAAGCAAGAGGACACCCAGTGGTTGACAGCTAATCCCAAGAGTAGCTTAACATTTTATATGGAATCTATTGAGAGCCTAACATGTGCCTATGTGGAAGGCATGGATGAACTAGAGGAAGTTCATCACTAACTCTCCATTAACAAAATTGATGATACCAATTGGGGAGAGTTGGAAATTCCTAAGAATTTTGAACAAGAGCCCCTTGAGTTGAAAACACTAGCTACTGACATGAAGTATGCACTCTTGAAAAATGGGAAGTCAATAATAATCAATGCAAATCTTACTCCTAAATAAAAGGAGATGTTGCTAAAAGTGCTCAACAGATGGTCAACAACCTTTGCTTGGTTATATCCCAAACTCACATGGATTTATCCTAGAATATGCTAGCATTGTATCTACACTAATCTAACCATGATACCAAAGAGGAAGCCCTAGTGGTGGTTGAATCACAAATTGAAGCAAATCACTAAAGAGGAAATCAAATAACTACTCAAAGTAGGGTTCATCTACCCCATTGCAGATAGTGAGTGGGTTAGTGAACTAGTCATAGTACCAAAGAAAGTTGGCAAGTGGTGAGTTTGTATTGATTTTAGGCTATTGAACATGATAGCATTTAAAGATCACTTCTCATTGCCATTTGTGGATCAAGTATTGAACACCATTTCTAGGCATTACTACTTCAGCTTTCTAGATGGTTATAGTGATTATAACCAAATTCAAATTGCATCATAAGAACAAGCTAAAACCATAATCATGAGTCCTTGCAAAACTTTTGCATATCAAAAGATGTCATTTGGCCTATGTAATCCCCTTACAACATTCCAAAACATGGTCTAGAGTATTTTTTTAGTAGCAAATCGGTAGCAAGATGGAAGTATTTATGGATTACTTCTTCACCTATGGGTCTACATTTGAGCAAGCCCTAGACTATCTTGAGAAGATGCTCAAAAGATGTGTGGAGACCAATCTTTAGTTCAATTATTAGAAGAGCCATCTAATGGTCAAGGAGGGCACTATGTTGTAGCATAGAATCTCACAAGTAGGGATTGAGGTTGACCCTAAAAAGATTAGGATCATCCAAAGAATTACCCATCAACCAAAAATTATAAAAGATGTCTGATCATTCCTTTGATACATTGGTTACTACCAAATATTCATAGAGAATTTATCTAAGATCACAAAACCATTGGTTGAGCAACAAAGAAAGATGCTCCATTTTTTTGGACCAAGGAATGTGAAAATGCATTCTAATAGCTGAAGGAAAAACTCATAGAAACTCTATTTCTATGAGCCCCAAACTAATCTAGACCACTTCACGTCATGATGGATGCATTGAATTATGCCTTGGGGATTGTGCTTACACAATTGGATGATTAGAAACAACCTTATTCTATATACTATGTAAGCTGAAGCATTATGGATGCAAAGCTAAACTACACCGTAGAAAATGAATTGATGGTAGGGGTGTTTGCCTTGGAGAAATTTAGGCAATATGTACTTAGATATAAGATGTTCATGCACATGGACCATAGTGCAATTCACTTCCTAATGAATAAGCCAACAGTGAGCCCCTGTATCATATGATGACTAGTGATCTTGTAGGAATTTGGTCTTACAATGGTAGATTGACAGGGAACTAAGAATGTGATCACTGACCACTTGTCTTAGTTGAGATGGAATGATAAAAAGGAGAAAATCCCACTATCTAATTAGTTTCCTGATGAAATTCTCTTTGTCAATGCTATAACTGAACAATTAAACACTAAGTCTAAATGGTACAATGGCATTCTCACCTATCTTCTCACTTAAGAAATGCCATAAGAGCTAGATCATAGGAAGAAAAATTAGTTTCTTCACTAGGTGAAACACTTCATGGAGATCAACAAGCACCTCTACAAGGTGTGCACTAATGGCTTGGTTTGTTGGTGTGTCCCTAATGTTGATCAACTATGCATTCTCCAAGATGCTCATGAGGGTCCTTGTCTATGTAGGAAGATGCACAACCATTAAGATCTTAATGGAAAGATATTATTGGCCAACACTTTTTAGGAATTCTCATCAATTTTCTAACTCTTTTGAATGTTTGAAATGTGATGGTGAAAGGACTGCTCATATGGAGGACCCTCAGTAGTGGATACATCCACTAGAACCCTTTGACATCTGGGGCATTGACTTCATGGATCCCATCACACCCCTATCAAATGGAAAAGCATGCATCATAGTCACCATTAACTATTATACAAAATGGGTAGAAGTAGCAACTATCATTGACTATACATCTTCTACTACTACTTGGTTTGTACAAAAGAATATTGTAAATAGGTTTGGTATGCCACATGCATTAATTTTTTATAATGAAACACACTTTATAGATCCTACCTTTCAGAAGCTCATGCACTGCTTGGGATTTGAGCATAAATTAATAACACCTTATCATTTCCAAGTTGATGGTCAGGCTGAGGTTGCAAATAGGAAAATCAGTAAGATCTTAATAAGAATAGTTAGCAAATATAGGAGAGATAGGAGAATGAGACTCAACAATGCCCTCTAGGCCTACCGCTCCACTTGGAAGCTCCCTATAGGCTACTCTTCCTATGATCTGATATATGAAAAATTATCAACTCTTCCTATTCAATCTAAGATCCATACACTTTTAATAGCCTACAACCTTGACCTTGACTTAAGTCTAGCACAAAAAGAAACATTAATGAATCTTAACTTTCTAGACAAAAAGCAATTGATGGCCTTATCATTTAACAACTTGCACAAGGCATTTAACAAAAAATGCCATGACCTTAGAATTAGAAAAGTCAAATTTCAGTTAGGAGATAAGGTCCTCTATTGGAACCCCACACATGTGCCACAATGAACCAAGTTGCAAACATTGTGAAAAGGCCCTTATATTATTTTAGAAACCTTTCCTTCTAGGGCCATGTTGATCTACAAACTTGAGATCCTAGACAAGAAACAAATTATTAACATGTAATAAATTAAACCTTTCCATGAATATAGGAAAGCCAATTGTCACAACACCTCCTTAGATAGACAACCATGATCAATTTTTTGAATCTCCTTCTTCCAACTTAGTCATGGGGGAGATGGTCATCCATGCTCATCATATAAATGACTTCTCATTTGTTTTCTATTTTTCATTTTACACTTTGTTATTTTTACATCCTTTTTTCTTTTCTACTTTCTACTGTTGATGAACATATTTTTGGCATTAACTATAACATTGTGTACAAGACGTCAGGGCTATCACATTGCATACGTGACATTGGGACCTAGCTCTGATGTTGAGTATCTGACGTGAGGGTATATTTCCCAAGTTTATAAATGCTGAGCCTAGGCTCTAGTTTTTAGTTAGTTTTTGGATAGTTTTAGTTTTATTTTTCAATCAAGGTAGCAAAGCTCTTGTCATTTCTTTTCCTTAGAGTTAGAATATTTTTTGAGTGCCTATAGAAGGAGTCTAGAGTGTGTACGATTCTTTGCTTAAGCACTAATGTACCTGAACACAGTAGTCTGACAAGAATAAAATGAACTCTTTTGACAATCCTTGTAGCACCGAGAATAGCTTAATATTTTATTTAATGCATTTTACTTTATTGCTCTTTACTTTAATGTATTTGAATTAAGCAATTTATTTCCAGTTGGTTAATAAACATGAGCATGACCACTTTGAGCATTCATATAGTACTTGGTAACCCAACAACACTTAATTTTTGGTAGCCCTGTAGTGATATATGTGTTCAAGATGTGTTCAAGAAAGTGGAACAATTACTTATGTTAGACTACAGGCAACATATAGTTTAGCTTTTAATCTACTTGACTCTTTATTCTTGTTGTAGGTAATTACATCCATAAAATATAAAACAATAAAAATTCATATAACCTCAATTACACTTAAACCATAACCTTGAGCCTCAAAAGTGTAGTTGGGAAGACAAAAAATGTTCTCAATATCATTTCACTTCCTAGAGGAACTAGTGTACGAGATAACTATAGGTCCACGGAATTCAACCAGATTGCGCATAATGCCTTAGTGATTCGTATGGTTGGGCGTAAGGGTACCTCGCTGCTCATCATTGGCACCATTGTCAAGGATATTTTTGTTGTTTTTTGTGCTATCTAGGACATAGTAAAAGTATTTAAATCATTGGAACAAACCTGAGAGTCATATCTTATTTTACACTTACTACAACAAATTCTGAGAGCACATTGTGATTTCTATCTTGTAAACGAAAATTGTCTTCTTCTCATAGGAGTGCTTATTTATCCAAGGTTGATAACATTCATTTGACAAAGCCTTAATAGTATCAAATTATCTATACCCATCCTAATGAGTATGTGCCAAATTTCACCTTCATTCTCCACTAGGATGAATAGTTGTAGTGGTGTGACATGAAGGACAACATTGTGTTGCCGCTTGATTATGCTGCTCTTGTAATGCTCTATCAAATGTTTATATGATGTGGTCTTCAAGGCCACAATGGGGAGTATAATGTGGAAGATGTTGATGCTAAGGACTACCATCCCACTGAAGCACAACACTTGTAGGATCAATAACTAGAATAGCACTATGAATTTCTAAAGGGAAAATGACTTAATGACCCTTCATTTCTATTATACCAACAAGCTAGTGGAGAATCCTTCTCTAGGGGTTTTCTATTCAATGATGCTCATCTCTTTGACTTTGGTGATGGAGGTCAAAACCAAAATTTTCACTCCATAGTTCACAATCCTGATTCTGGTAACAAGGAATCCAATGACAAAGAAGGATCTAAAGGGGAAAGTCAAGACAAGGATGCTAAAAAAAAGTAAGATTGGAACCATGGTCATGATCACTAAAGAGGCAGTAGTAGGCACCATGATGGTGCTAGTTCTCCTTCTTCTTTCCCTTCATCATCTTCTTCTTGTTCTTCTAGCTCTGATCATGACTGTAGAAGGTGAGATTGTGGTGGAGGTGATCAAAATGAGTGCAATGATCGATGGAACCATGATAATCAAGGGGATCATCGAGAAAGGAAAGAGTAAGGATGTATACGTTCAAGAGAGGCACATCACCATGAACGAAGGGGTAGTCAAGGACATTGTAGGCACCATGATCAAGTTCTCGATAAGCCTTCATTCACTACCCAAAGTATGCTTAACATCATAGAGGCAGTCAGAATCCTAGCAAGGCATGTGAAATATAGCCAAATCACCTTAATCTGAAGGGGGATACTACTCTAATTCACAGAATCATCTTTAGTATTTTCAAGATGCATGTTCCTTGCAAAATATAGAAAACAGGTGGTAGAAATTGAAGTTGTTTTGAAGGATACTCATCAAGGAAGCAGAGAATTGGTACTAGTCCTTGGAACCAGAATCTATCAAGAGATGGAGTACCATGCTTGAATTGTTCAATGAAAAGTATCAAACATACTCTAGAGTGTCCAACTTAAGGAAGTAAATCCAAGGATGGAAGCAATGAACTCACAAACCCTTGGATACTACTATTGGCCAATACTATGCCTTAATGCACAAATGTCTGAGCCATGGTTATTCTCAATTGGTTCAACTTTGTCACATTGTAGACAGGCTTCATAATGAAACAGGGAAAACCCTTGGTTTCTCTATTCAAGGGAAATTGTCAGAACTAAGTTCCTATCAAGTACAAAGATTAATAGAGTAGGTAGAAAAAGAGGAAGGCAAGCTACAAAAAAGAGAAAGTGTAGAGGAGTACAACCATAATCCTTCCATCTACAAAAGGGAGGTTTGATTTTGCAAAAACAAGGATGAATCCATATTTTATGAGGGGATGCATAAGAAATCCTTGCCACTTCAACAATTCCAATCTGAAATTACAGCCAAGGTTGATTAGTTAAGGGACTCCATGGATAGAAAATTTCAAGTTGTTCTTAAAATTGCTAAAGAGTCTAGAAAACAAGGTAGTGACTATGAGTGCAGGAGGCACAAGGAAGCTGAACATGCATATTACAAAAGTAAGGGTAAAATTAGTATAATTGAAGAGGTTTTTAATAGTGAATTAGATGATGATCATGGATGTGATGTCTGTCACTATGAACATCCTAAGGGATGTTACCCTGTTGTGTCACATCTACAGGAGTCTAGGGTGTATGCCTTACATCCACAACTTACATAAAGGAAAACATCTAGAAGGTTGCCTTATCCTCAAGGTAATCTTAGGTAGTTGTACCAGCAACAACCATACTATCCAAGTAGAACTACAACCATATGAATAGTACCAACAATGGTAGTAGCCACAATCATGGGCACTTGCACTACCCAAGCAATAATACCCTTATCAATAGCCTGATCCATATGGTTACCATGTTCAACAACCCATGTCTCCACATGACTCTTCAAGTCATGTTTCTAATTTCTAGCCCCACTACAACCCTTCATAGTATTATTGAGCTACTTTTCCACATGAAAGAAGGCATACCATCTCTTATTCTTATCCTCCTCTTGTCCCCACACACACTCCTCCAGTTGCATAGCTACCACCTACTTCACTAATGCAAGGTGAACTACCTGCTTAACTACTATAATGCAATGCTACAAGGGTTGTTAATTTGCAACCTAGTCATCAATTGGAGGGGTCAAATTCCTGATCAAATAAAAGACCTTTCCTTTGACCTCGTAGTCCACCTAAGCCCTCACCTACACCCATGGTTGAACAACCTACTCATACCTCTTCCTCCACATCAAATTCCTTTAGTTCTTGTTCAAACCAAAATCTGCCAATGACCCATACTATAATGCTTACTCATATTGTGTCTAATTGGATCCATGTAGTAAACCTTCCTAGGAAGTTAGCCAATTCTAGAAGTCCTCTAATTTATTTGCAAATTTCTAGGAATGAACTATGAAAGGATATTTTTGATTCAGGTTCTAGCATTAATTTGAGTTCTCATGAGATGTACACTACCTAGAGCCTACCTCCTCTCAAGAAGAGAAACACATGATTAGAATTGGTAGACCAATCCATCACTATTCCATTGGAACTAGTAGAAGACATTGTGACCATTGTCTATCCTACCGACTTCCTGGAAATCAAAGTGGAGAACTACAAAGGGGACTTCCCAATCATCATTGGAAGGGCATGGCTAAGCACCATAGATGAAAAAATGGGCATCAAAGATCTTTCCTTGGACATCTCTAAAGAAAATGCATTTGGAAAGATCAAGAAGAAGAGAGTTCCATGTATTGTGTACAATGTTAGTGGGTGCAATTGTGTGCAGAAATTTTGGGTCATTAAGTAAGCATCTATCTCTACATGTAAGTAGTGTGCATCAGAAGAAGAAATTCAAAGGTGTCTATATTCAATAGCCATAAAATAGGAGGGCACCCAATGGCTAACCACTGATTCTAAAGGTAGAAAACTATGCATGAAACTAGCTGAGAGCCTAACATGTGAGTATGTTTCAAGCATGGATGAACTTGAGCAAGTTCATCACCAACTCTTTAATGATACAAATGACATAGGGAAGAGTTGGAAATTCTTAATAAATTTAATCAAGAGCCCCTTGAACTAAAACCATTATTGGTAGAAATGGAATATGTGTTTTTGAAAAATAAAAAGTTGATCATAATTAATGAAAATATTGCTGCAAAGAAAAAACAAATGCTATTGAAGGTAGTTAAAAGGTGGTTAGCAAATTTTGCTTGGTCATATCTTAAACTTATAGGGATTGACCCTAGGATATGTCAGCATCACATCTACACTGACCCATCCATGAAGCCAAAATGACAACCACAAAGGTGATTGAACCCCAAATTGAACCAAATCTTCAAAGAGGAAATCAAGTAACTCCTCAAGGTGGGGTTCATTTATCCCATTGTGAATAGTAAGTGGGTTAGCCCACTTGTAATTGTGCTAAATAAAGATGGCAAGTGGTGGGTCTACATTGATTTTAGGCTATTAAATATGGCAACATTCAAGGATCATTTTCCATTGCCATTTGTTGATCAAGTGCTAGACACAATATCAAGGCATTGTTACTACAACTTCCTAGATGGTTATAGTGGCTATAACCAAATTCAAATTCCACCAGAGGACTAAGAAAAGACAATGGTCACAAGTCCCTACGGGACTTTTTCATATCATAAGATGTCGTTATATCTATACAATGCTCCTGCCACATTTCAATGCCTCGTCTTGAGCATCTTACAATAGCAAATTGGTAATGGTGTGAAAGTCTTCATGGATGACTTCTCCACCTCTGGAGCTACATTTGAGGAAGCCTTGGACTACCTTGAGAAAGTGCTAAAATGATGTGTTAAAACTAAATTACAGGTCTATTGGTAGAAAAGTCACTTAATGTTCTAGGAAGGCATTGTATTGGGGCATAGGATCTCACAAGCAGGAATTAAGGTGGACTAGAAAAAAATAAGGATTATCCAAGGAATAACTTGCCAACTAGAAATGGCTAAAGATGTTTAGTCATTCCTTAGACACACTGGCTACTACTAAAAATTCATAAAAAATTTCTCTAAGATCATAAAGCTATTGGTGAAGCTAACAAAGAAAGATGTTTCTTTTGTCTAGACCAAGGAATTTGAAAAAGCATTTCAACAACTCAAAGAAAAGCTTGTGAAAACCCCAATTCTACAAGCATATAACGGGTCTAGACCATTTCATATCATGAAAAATGCATCAAATTATGCTTTGGAAGTAGTGTTGATGCAATTAGATGATAAGAAACATCCATACTACATCCACTATGCTAGCTAAAGCATTGTGGGTGTAGAATTCAATTACACCACTACAGAGAAAGAATTGATGGTGGTGGTGTTTGCTCTAGAAAATTTCAGGCATTATGTGCTTGGATATAAGGTGTTTATGCACATACACCATAGTGTTATCCACTTCCTAATGAAGAAGCCAATGGTAAGCCCCCATGTTATACGATGCGTAATGATCTTATAGAAGTTCAATCTTATGATGGTAGATCGAAAGAACATTGAGAATGTGGTCACTGATTACTTGTCTTAGTTGCGATGGGATGACAAAGAGGAAGAAAGCACATTATCTGATACATCTCTTGATGAACTCCTCTTTGTTGGGGTTATAACTAAATAAATGCCCAATGAGCCAAAATGGTATGATCGCATTTTCACCTATCTTCTTACTCAAGAGATGCCACAAGGGTTGGACCACTAGAAGAAATAGTAGTTTCTTCACCAAGTAAAGCACTTCATGGAGATCAACAAACACTTATACAACGTGTGTGCCGATGACTTGGTTTGTTGTTGTGTCCTTGATGCTGATCAACTGCACATTCTCCAAGATGCTCATGAAGGTCCTTGTGGAGGAAACTATGCTGGGAGATGCATGGCCATTAAAATCCTAATGGAAGGGTACTATTGGCCAACACTCTTTATGGATGCTCACCATTACGTCTGCTCTTGTGAATGATGCCAAAGGGATGATGGAATGACTACTCAAATGGAGGGACCTCAACAATGGATTCAATCATTTGAACCATTCAACATCTGGGGCGTAGACTTCATGGGTCCCATCATGCCCATGTCAAATGAAAAGGCGTACATCATAATTGCTATTAACTATTGTACAAATTGGGCAAAAGCATCAACTATCATCAACTATACATCTTCAACTACTACTCGGTTTGTACAACAAAATGTTGTAAATAGGTTTGGTGTGCACCATGCATTAATGTTTGACAATGGAACTCAGTTTACAAGCACTAATTTTCAAAAGTTCATGCAATGCTTGGGAGTTGAACATAAACTTACAACATCTTACCATCTCTAAGCTAATGGTCAAGCTGAGGTTACCAATAGGTAAATCACAAGGATAATAACAAGAACTATTAGCTAGTATAAGAAATACTAGAGCACAAAACTCAAGGACGCCCTTTGGACTTACCGCTCCATATGGAAACTTCCTATAGGCTACTCTTCCTATGAGCTCATGTAAGGTAAACTACCAATACTTCCCATTCAATCTGAACTCCGTACANCTAGTTAACATCTAACAAATTAGACCTTTCCATGAGTATATGCCAGCCAACACAATAAGCACTTAATTAGATGGACAATGACACTCCATATTTTGAATCTCCTCCTCTCAACTTAGTCATGGGGGAGATGGCCAACCATGCCAATCATTTAAGCGACTCAGTTTTTTCAATTTTTTTATTTTACACATTTTTTATAACTTTTTATTTTACATTTTCTCCATTTTTCATCTTTTTCTTTCATGATATTAATCTTTTCTAATTTTTGTTTTACACCATCATTAGTATATTTGATATTTCTTGAATATTTTACAAATTTTTTTATATTCTCTTCTATTTGGTGTGATTTTCTAACTTTTTGTTAATGAGTGCTAGGTACATTAGTGATGAGTGGCAAGGTACCCCTACACTCAACCATACGAATACGAGCGTTTCACACACAATTAGGTCAAACTCTAAGGACTAAGTGCTTATGCACCTTAATGGAACACTTAGGTTTAATCAATTGCTATCTTCCCAAAGTTACTTGTATTTTCACGGTTGTATGGTTAAGTAAGCTTGAGGTACATGATTTTTATAACTTTTATCTTTTTGATGTCTTATGCTACTAAGGGAAAGGTAAGGAGAACTAAGTGACTAAATTTCATTAACTATTCACTAACTATGTTCTAATTGTTCCTAACACTAGTATACATTCCCACTTGTCGCACACATCCTGAACCAATGCAACACTGTTGGGATTACCAAACACTACTCGTTACTAGGTTACCAAGCACTACACACATGCTCGAAGTGGTCGTACTGAGTGTACTTAACTAGGAGAGTCAAGGGTTGAGAGAGAGATTAATTAATTAGGAAATAATTTAAACATTGAACAATAATTAATTACTATTTAGCTTAATCTGTATGGTGCAAGGGTTATCATAAAGTTTGTCTTTATTGCCATACAAAAATATGTGCTTAGGTACAATTTGCTCGAATAAAGATCCATTCACTTTAAGGCTCCTATTACGGGCACATGGAAATTATTCTAACTATGGAATGGTAAAACTACAAGATTTTAGCTAAGGGTCTAAGTGTAACTCCCTTGAGCAAGGGAAGCTGCCTCTTATTTATAGAAAATGAGGCAGGACATGATATCGCGTACGCGATATCGCAACTCATCAATTAGTAAGCATTACTTGATGATGTTATGTAATATTTTTGTTATTTGATTATTGGTGTCTGGTTTCTAGCTTTGAATTTCATTACTAATAATTAAGATATGGTTTCTTTTCATGCAACAGGTAGTGAGTCCACAACATTCACTGATTCACAAAATCTATGGTTTTCCCTGTTTTGGAAATGTGTAGTCCCTTTCTAAAAATTAAAAATTTAATAAATTTGTAACTTTGGTAATTTTTGAAATTGGGATGGATTCAAAGGTTTGAAAAGGGTGTGGCTTCAAGGGGATTTGATATTCTTTGTGCTTTTCTATTTACCTAGGTGCAGGTGTGTATTCATGGACTCCTTACTATTCTGCATCATCAAATAAAGTAAGTTAAATAAGTCCTTACATGGTACAATTATCATTGAAAAAAAATGATGAAAATGAGAATTCAAAGCACATCCCTTGGAAAAAAAATGCATACATCCTCACATGGTGTGATTCTCATTAGAGAAAAAAAAGGGATGAGGATTCAAAGGACACCTCTTAAATAAAATAAATGCATGTGTCTTTGCATGGTGTGGTTTCCATTTCAAAAAAAAATGGGAACTCAAAGCACGCTCCTTAGACAAAATAAATAAGCTACAAGCACCAATTATAGGACTAGTTCCCTCTAACCAAGGCCCTTCCTCACTTCCTACTTCTCCTCCAATTTGGAATGATGGTTATTTTGTCGGAGCACAATTGTGTCTCAAGGGATGGATTGGTCTTAGAATGTCGATGCAAAGTCATTGAAAGTGGTTGGTTTTGGTTTGGGCTAAGGATGGATCCTATCAAGTCATTTAACCATAAAATCCACAAGGGACTTCATGTGACCGTAATCAGCAACTCCATTCCACTCTCTATCATCCATCTATGCTTTCCATGTCTCACCTCACTACTGGTTTCATATTTTGGTTCAATGTCCTAGTTTGATGTGTTGGAATTCTTAGTTAGGTACTTCTGGGTTTTTTTAATTAACCTTTTATAACCGTTAATCATCCATGGAGTCCATGAACTCTTTGGTTTGAAGTTATGCAAGGGCATGAACGACCTATGCCTACTTTGGGGATGATCCACTTACATATCTTTTGGTTGGGTTAGTTAAGTTCTTTACCCTTAAACACTCTTACAATCAAATTCTTTTGTTTACCCCATCAATGACATCCAATTGTACACATATCCATCATATTTTTTAGTGAACTTTTATTTTTATTATTGTGCATTCTTATATCCTCTTCAACTATTTCCTTGTGTTGAACTTTTTCAAATTTGCTAGACAGCTTATCTACTTTATCCTATTTGTCAACCTTCATGCTAACACTATCAAAGAAACCAATCTACCACAATCACAACTTAGCCATGTAACCACCAATGAGACAAGGCATCTAATTGCTATGTGTTACATATTATATACTAATTCATGATTTTTTGTGATTGCAATGGAAAGCATGGACTGGAAGTGGGATTATCTTCACCAAGTATGATGCTGTAATACCACTCAATGAAGATTGTTCGTGATCGCTAGATCTCTTCTCTCTCTCTCTCTCTCTCTCTCTCTCTCTCTCTTCTACTACCAAGAGGTGTTGGATGTTAGTGTTATCCAGGGTGTTCACTTCTCTTATTATAAACAACTAATATAGTAAAAATACTGTAATTCCATACACTTGGGCACTCAGAGTCTATATGTCTATTTCATCTAAGTCAATTTTTGTGAGAGTTAATAATCCCATACATACCCAATCTATTATGTTGTAAAAAAATTATTCCTCCTCTTCTTAACTCAAGGATGAGTTTTCATTCAATCGTGGGGGTATGATGAACACATTTTTTACATTCAACATTGGGGCCTAGCTCTAACATCGAGCTATATTCCCCAAGTCTATAAATACTACACCTGGGCTCTAATTTTCAGTCAATTTTTGTATAGTTTAATTTTAGTTTTGAACAAGGTAACAAATCTCTTACTGTTTCTTTTCCTCAAAGTTAAAATTTTTTTCTGAGTGCCCGCAGAAGAAGTCTAAAGTGTGTACAATTCCTGAGTCAAGCACTGACGTCCCTGAACATAGTAGTGTGATGGAAATAAAATGAACTCTTTTGAAAATCCTTGCAACAATGAGAATAGCTTAATATTTGTTTAATGCATTTTACTTTATTTCTCTTTACTTTAATGTATTTGAATTAATAAATTTATTTATAGTTGGTTAATAAACACAAGCACGATCACTTTGAGCTTTCATATAGTACTTGGTAACCCAGAAATGCTTAACGTTTGGTAGCCTAATAGTGTTATATGTGTTCAAGATGTGTTCAAGAAAGTGGGGTAGTTTCTTGTGTTAGGCTAGTTAGGCAATGGAAACTTTAGCTTTTAATCCACTCAACTCTTTATTCTGGTTATAGGCAATTACATCCATAAGATATAAAATGACAAAAATTCATATACCTCAATCACACTTAAATCATATCCTTGAGCCTCATAACTGTAGTTGGGAAGACAACAAATGTTCTCAATGCCATTTCACTTCCTAGAGAAACTAGTGTACGAGATAACTATAGGTCCATGGAATTTGACCAAATCGCACATAACACCTTAGTGATTCATATGGTTCGATGTACGGGTACCTCTCTTCTCATCAATTACTTTACATCATTTAAATCTATTTTATAACATTGTTAATATGTTTTATTTTTCTTTACTATTTTACAATTTCTTGTATATTTTTCTTTATTTTGATGTGATTTTCTTATTTTGTTCTAATAATAACATGCCTTATTGCTAACAGGGTACTATGCGTGTTGCTTGATGTGGGCATGTGCTATCTGGTTATTTCATTATTAGTGTCTAGATTCTAGCTTTGAATTTTTTTATTCATAACTAAGACATGATTTTTTTGTTCATGAAACATACAGTGAGTTCACATCATCCACCCATCCACAAACTCTGTGTTGTTTTTTTTTTCTAGAAGTATGACGTCTATTTCCTTAACAAACCTTTAACGAACATGTGACATTGCTAGTTTTTGGACTTGGAAAGGATTCAAGGGCTTGAACAGGATGTGACTTCAAAGAGACTCAATACTTTTTGTACCCTTATACTTAGGTGCATGAGTGTTTTCATGTATTTCTTACCATTCTGTGTTGACCATTAATAGGAAGTTGAATGTCTTTGCATGGTGTGGTTCCCATCTAAAAAGTAAAAGAAAATAAACATGATGGAAATTGAAATCATACCCCTTGGACAAAATAAACAAGCTACACACACTAGTTATGGGACTAGAAAGATATGTTATCCATGCCTGAAGGTCCCCTCTAACTAAGGCCCTTTCTCACTTTCTACTTCTCTTTTCTTCTCCATAAGGAATGGTGATTAATCTATGAGAGCACTCTTATGTCTCAAGGGGATGGACTAATCTTCGAGTGGCAATGCAAAGTTACTAAATGTGGTTGATTTTGGTCTAGACTAAGGATGAATTTTATCAAGTTATTTAACCACAAAATTTATGAGGGACTTCATGTGACCTTAATCAATAACTCCATTCCACTTTTTCTCTCTTTTCCATCTATACTTTCCATGCCTCACCTCACTACCAGTGTTCATGTCCTTATCTGATGTCTTGGTTTGATGTGTTGAAATTCTTAGGTAGTTTCTTTTGGGTTTCATACTTAACTTTCCATAACCATTAATCACAAATGGGGACTATGAACTCCTTGGTTTGAGGATATGCAAGGGAAACAAAGGACCTATGCCTACTTTTGGAAGGATCCAATTACATACCTTTTAGTTGGAATAGTTAAGTTCTTTATCCTTAGGCATTTTCACAATCAAATCAATTTGCATGCTCCATCCATGACATCCAATTATGCATATCTTCACAATCTTTTTTAGTGAAATCCTCTTTTTTGTTGTTGTGAACTCTTTAATCCTCTTCAATCATTTCATTGCATTTGGGCTTTTCAAGGTTTAATGATGAATCGCTTATCCATTTTAACCCATTTTTTAGTCTTCCCACTACCGAAGGTACACTCTATGTTGTGGGGGCCACTTAGGTTTTTTTTTATGACAAAAAGTTTTCAAATTTTTTTTACTCCCATAAAGGTTTAACTAAGGACTAATACTAACATCATCAATCTATGAAGTTAAACTCTTTCAATGAACTCTAATAGCCACAAAAAGCAAATACTATTAAAAGAATCAATGCACCATAATCACAACCTAACTATGTGTAATTGCCAATGAGACAAGGCACCTAAAAGCTATAAGTTACACATTGCACACTAATCTGTGATTTTGTTGTGATTGTAGAGAGAAGTGTGGACTAGAAGTAGGACTATCTTCACCAAGGAATAAGGAGCAACATCATACGACAAGGCCCATTCATGATCATTAAATCTTCTCCCTCGTTCTTCAGCTACTAAAGGAGTTGGATGTTAGTTTTGCCCAAGGTGTTCAATTCTATTGTCATGAATACCCAGTTCTATAAAATATTGTAAATCTATAAACTTGGTTACTTAGAATCTATTTGCTTTATTTGATTTAGTTTTCATGTTAGTCAATAATCCCATACCTTCTCAATATTTTTACGTAAGGGACCTATTCCTCCTTTTGTTCACTCAAGGATGAGTTTTCATTTATTCGTGGGGATATGATGAAGTGTATGTTTTTTGGATCTGATATTGAATACCTGATACCAGGGATTAAGAAGAAATGTCAGATATCTAATATCATGGGATGTGTGCTAGCCTATAAATATAACACTTGGATGCACAATTTGGAAGTCTTTCGTCATAGTGTAGCAGAGCTCTTGCAATTTTTCTTCCCTAGAGTTAGAATATTTTCCCAAGTATTTGTAGTAGTAATCATTAAGTGTACAAATCTTTATTCAAGCATTATTGTACCTAAGCATGGTAATGTGTGCGACAATAAAAACAAGCTTTCTAATAAACCATGCAACACTTTGTCTAAATTTAATATTTTCTTTATGCATTTAATGTTTTATGCAATTTCTTTTAATGCTTTAAGTAATTAATCTAAATTAAGCTAGATTACATAGTAATTAATTAAGCACATAAGTAAAACTACTTCGAGCATGCACATGATGCTCAGTAATCCTAGTAATGCTTAACATTTGATAACCTAGTAGCATTATACATGTTCACGATGTGTCCAAAAAGTGGAACTTGATGTTTATGTTAGGATTAGCTAGACATTGGTTAGTTAGTTAGATTAAATTAGCGATTAAATTTCTTCATTCATTTCATTATTTATTTTAAGAACTCAAAATATAAAACAAAAAAATAATAAAAATCATATGCCTTGATTACACTTAACCATATCTTTGCATATCACAAGTGTAATTGGGAAGACAATGAATGATTGTTAGGGCAAGTTCACTTTCTAGAGGCTAGTGTACTAGAAGATAAAGGGTCCATGGAATTCAATCGGATCACACATGAATGTTTAGTAATTCATATGGTTGAGCATAGGGGTATTTTCCACTCATCACATGGCTTCACATAATGATCAACTATAACTTGCCAAGGAAACAAGGAGTAGTGATAGAATTGTGAATGAAGATGACTAGAGAATGCCAATGCAGACACATATTACTTATGCTCACATTGATCCATACCATCTAGACTTTTCCTTCATATTCCATCAAGATAAACAAATGAGGTGGAGAGACATGCAAGGTAACATAGTTCTACCTCTTGAACATGTAGTACTAAAGATGCTACAAATTTCTCTAAGGGGAATGCACTTAGACTAGATTCAAATCCTATGAATGTACAAGGAATCAGATGAAGACAGATGTTGCTATGGAGATCAAGCATGTTCATACCAAAGGGAAGCAAGCCAACAAATCTCTTATCATAGAAGAGCTTGATGTTGATTAGTTCATTTTGCAGTGACTCCACTAGAACCATGAGGAGCCATTAAAGACACTTATCATTATATTAGAGTAATCTATTAAAGCCCAAATTCACTCTACTTTAGTCGAGATACACAAGGGGAAGGCTATTGACTCAAGATATAAGCAAGAATCTAAGCCAAGGGATCTTGCTAAGTCCCACAAGAAAACTCTCCAGAGTCATGAAAGGAGAACCATCTGGCACCATTCTCCTACTACCTCCTCTACTTCATCAAGATCATCAAATGACTATAATAGGAGATGACACAAGTACTAAGACTTTGATAGGAAAAAGAGAAGAGCTCATGATCATCATGACCAATACTCATGGTATTTTGATTTAGAAAATAAGGAGCATGAAAGAAGAAGGTACAAAGATAGAAGAGAGGCACAAGCATAGAAGGGACCATCTCTATCATAAAGCCTATGAACTCGATGATGATGATGAACCCCTTATGGAAACTTGTAAATGATCAACATGTAAGAAGCAATCTACATACCAACTAGACACATGAGAGACAACCGAATCAAATGGCTAGATATGAATAACATGACTTGATTTAAAGGAGGTTACAACACTAATCCTCAGCATCACCTTTAAGAATTCCATGATGCCTATGCCCTTCAAAGCATAGAGAGTGATTGGCAAAAATTGAAGCTATTTCCTAAAACATTTGTGAAGGAATTAGAAAGCTAGTACATGTCACTAGAACCTAAATTCATCAAATGATAGAGTACTATGCTCAAAATTTTCAATGACAAATATCAAACATATTCACAAGTGTCAAACCTAAGAAAGAAAATCCAAACCTAAAAACAAAGGACCTATGAGCCCCTTGATGTAGAAATGGACAGATATTATTCACTATTACATAGATGCCCAGGCCATGGATTTTCATCAAGGAATAGCTAAGGCACATCATAGATGGGCTGAGAAGTAAAATAAGAGAGACCCTTGGGGATTTTTTGCCCAAGGAAGACTATTAGAATTAATTGTCCATTGAATTAAAAGACTCATTGATCAAGTGGCAAAAGAAGAAGGACAACTCAAAGAAAGAAAATTAGCTAAAGAATACAATAGGGATCCATCAATCTAGAAAAGAGATGCACAAGTATGTGATACCCAAGAGGAAGAAACCTTGGACTAGGTCATTAGGAAAGAGATGTTATTGATTCAAAAATCTATTGTCAATGTAGTATCACAAGTAGTGAAAATGTGGGATTCAATAGATGAATGATGTACAACAACACTAAATATTGTGGAGGAGAAAGAAAAACAAGCATTCAACAGAGGCAAAGATAAAAAGAAGAAGAGGAAATTTGGACAAAATGGTAAAGTTGCTTTAGTATCTGGGTACTCAAACACCAACTCCATAGATGATGAAGGTTGCACTGTGTGCTAGTACAAACATCCTAAGGGATGTTGTCCAATTATGGTACATCTACAAGAGACTAGGGCATATGAACTTAACCAATGATTTGCTCAAAAAAAATTCCCAAGTGGTTACATTATCCTTAAGGTAACTATAGAGAACAACCTCAACCAATGTACTATCTTAGTGAAGCCTTGCTGCAGCCGCAAGAGCAATACCATCAATAGTGGTAGTAGCCACAATCATGGGTCATGCCATCATCACACTAATAGTATCTATATTGATAACCTAATATTTATGGATACTATGTACAACATTCAATCTCACCTGATAGTGAAATTGTTCAAACCCTATAGTACTATTTAGTAGAATACAACAAATCAATGCTACCAAGGACTGATTCCAACTTATACATGCATCCACCAACAACGAGACCTTCTACTCAACACTTTAGTCCTATGCCACCAATGTCACCTCCTATTATGTAAGGGAACTTACCATTACAACCCTATTTAGAAAGTGCTACAAGGGTAGACAATACACATGAAAGGAATAATACTTTTCAGTATCAACCTAATAAATGAGCATTATTTAGAACAAGTCTAGATATGACCCAGTGGATGGGGAACACATCTAGCTCCACCCCATCTACATCAAGTCCTTCCCAATGTAATAAGCTTCCAACTTCATCAGGTTCCAATGTTAGAGCTATCATGCTCACATAAACAATAACCCATTGGATCAAGGTAGGGGCTCTTTCATAGAAAAGAACTAGCCTAGGAAGTCCCTTGATTTATCTCCAAATAGTAGGACAAAAATTGTGTAAAGCTTTATTAAATTTTGGGTCTTGATTAAATCTAATATTTGAAAACATGTACCAATCCTAGAACCTCCCACCACTAAAGAAAAGTAACATTTGTTTAGAGCTTGTAAATTAGTCAATCATAGTTTCACTTAAATAGGTTGATGATCTAATTACCACCATCAGTGGCTAGTCCTATCCTATTGATTTTCTAGTAATTCATGTGGGGAAAAACAAGGAAGAATTATCAATTATCATGAAAATAGCTTGAATTAGCACCATGAATGCTAAGCTTGGAATTCGTGATTTATCCTTGAAAATTTCCAAGGAAGATGAAGCCAAAATCATACATAGACAAAGGATTCCATGTATCGCATACAACAGTCATGGGGACAATTACATGCAAAGAATTTGAACCATTGAATGAAAACAAACTAAGGTATGCAATCAATGCATAGAAACAAGTTGTGTTCAAAATTTCCTGTATGCATCAACCACCTAACAAGAGGGCACCTAGTGGCTGATTACCAGCGAAGAAACCCAATCTGATAAGTACATGGAACTAGAAGAGTAGATCATTAGAACCTACATAGAAGAAATAGATAAGTTGGAATAACTAAGGAAAATATACTCTTACCCTTAACATAATCATGAGGAAGAAATAGACTAGTAACACTTGGAAATCCTAGACATAATGAAACTGGAACTGCTAGAATTGAAAGCCCTACTAGCAACATTAGAATACACATTTCTAAAGAATGAGCATCCAGAAATTATTAATGCCAACATAGACAAGGAAAAAAAACTATTGGAAGTGCTCAACAGATGACCTACAACATTTGTGTGGTCTTATGATGAAATCACAAGAATTGATCCATGAATTTGCCAACATCGAATCTACACTGATCCTACAATTAAACCAAAACATTAACCTCAACAAGGAATTAATTCTAAAATTAAGGAGGTAGTTAAGAAATAATTGGAAATGTTTCTAAGGGTAGAATTCATTTATGCAATTGTAGATAGTGAATTGGTAAGCCCTTTGGTGATAGTTCCAAAGAAAGGATGCAAATGGCACGTTTGCATCGACTTCCAGTTGTTAAATTCAACTATGTTTAAGGATTATTTTCCATTGCCATTTGTGGATCAAGTCCTAGACATAATCTTAGGACATGAGTACTAAAATTTTCTAGATAGGTACAGTGGATACAATCAAATTTACATTGCACTGGAGGATTAAGAAAAACCATGTTTACTGGTCCATGGGAACCATTTACTTATAGATAGATGCCTTTCAGTCTATGCAATGCACTAGCAATCTTTCAGAGATTTGTTTTAAGCATCTTCTAGAAGCATATAGGTAATGGTGTTGAATTTTTCATGGATGATTTTTCCACATACGAGCTGGATTTCAAATAAGCCTTGGACCAGTTGGAGCAAGTACTTAAAAGATATGTTGAAACTAATCTAAAGCTCGAGCAATCTTATGGTCTAGGAAGGCATAGTACCATAACACAAAATCTTCCAAAGGGGTATAGAGGTAGATCCTAAAAAACATTAGATTCATCCAAAATATCACTCAAAGGTTGTAGATAGTAAAATATGTAAGATCCTTTTTGGGCCATATGGGATACTATAGAAGATTTAATGAAAGCTTCTCTAAAATAGTCAAATATGTAGTAGAACTCACAAAGTAGGATGTATCTTATAAGTGGACTATGTCATGTGAAAAGGCATTTGAAACTTTGAAATAGAAGGTAGTTGACACACCAATCCATCAAGCTCTAGATTAGTTAAGGCCTTTTCATATCATGATTGATGCCTCCAACTATGCACTTGATGTAATATTAATACAACTTGATGATCAAAAGAGACCATGCTACATACATTATGCTAGCAAGAGCATCACCAAATCATAATTAAACACCATAACTAAGAAGGAGCTGATAGTCATGGTGTATGCACTTGAAAAATTTAGACATTATGTGCTCATTTACCAAATATGTGTTCACACAAACCATAGTGCCATCCAAGCTTTAATGAACAAGCTAATGGTTAGTCCTAGAGTGATAAGATGGCTTGTGATTCTTCAAGATTTTGACATTACTGATGAATGGCGAGGTACCCCTACACTCAACCATACGAAACGAGCGTCGCACGCGCGATCCAGTCGAACTCCGCAGATGGACTAGTTGTAGCACCTAGATAGTTAGCCTTAGGTTGCAGTTCGTTGTCTTCCCATCTAGACTAGTTTTGCATATGTCACATATGGTTTAGTCTAGATGAGGTGTATGATGTGTTCCTAATTCTAACGCTGCTCCTGATGGCAGTGGAAAATAATATTTAACTAAATCTAAGCTAAGAGGAAAAGGGTAAGGAAATATAATCTAGCCTAAGTGC
>MNCI01002098.1:519033-576431 GCA_015680685.1 Gnetum montanum | reverse complement strand
GCGATGAGTAACCGATTCCTTAACTAGCCGTACACACCCGTAGATGCTCGTAGTTAAGTCATACTCACACCGCGCTATGAAAGCAATAAATAACATTAAATAAATAACAAATAAATAAACTAAGTGAATGCTGCAATGATGAAGTAATCTTGATCTTTATTGTCGATAATGTGCGTGTCCAAGTACGGCACACTCGAATAAAGACATCGTAGAATCACATTCACCACACTGCGGGCAGACACGGGAAAAGTTCTAACTCTGGAGGGATCAAACTACCAGAGCTTCGCTACTCTAAAATTGGGATCCCCAAATAAGGGAGAGCCGCCTCTTATTTATAGACATGGCGGCGGACTACGATATCGTGTACGCGATATCGTAGGGAAGGACGCGATATCGCGTACGTGATATTGTGGGGGATGCGATATCGCATCGGCTGCGATATCGCGTACGTGATATCGCGGCCTGTGCAAACCGCATCTCATCAATTACAGTGATTGATAAAAAAAAGGGACAGAAAATGTTGTAGCTAATCATTTATCAAGGTTGAAATGGGATGCAAACAACCAAGTAGAATCCTTATTAGAATAATTTTCTAATGAGAACCTCTTCACTAGAACAACAAAGGTTGTAAATTCAATAGAACAACCATGGACTATAGAGTACCTAACATATCTCACAATACTAGAGCTTCTTGTTGAATGGAATAGAAAACAATGTGAAAAATTCCTTCACAAAGCTAAATAATACATGGAAATAAATGAAAACCTATACAAAATTTGTGTAGATGGGCTTGTTAGATGGTGTATACTTGATTGTGACTAGCAAAGAGTGTTACAAGAAATCCATGAAGGTCCATGTGGTGCCACTATGTAGGGCATAGAACAATACTAAAATAGCTAATGGCATGCTACTTTTGGCCTACTCTATTCAAAGATAACCACACTTTTGCCTAATCATGTGAACGTTGCCAAAGAGATGGAGGAATTATAGCCAGATATGAAGGGCCATGACATTGGATACAGCCACTGGAGCCTTTTAATATTTGGGAAATATATCTTATGGGGCTCATTCAACTAATGTTAAATGGGAAAGCATACATTATAATGATTGTGGACTATTGCACAAAGTGGGCAAATGTAGTAGTAGTAAAGGATTGTACAACAAAAATAGCTACCAAGTTTTTCCAACAACACATGGTGAACTGATTTGGAATACCTAGAATGGTAATATTAAATAATGGAACCCACTTCATTGGTGCTACCTTTAAGAAACTCATGCAAAAAATTGGGATTAACCATAAATTAACAACACCATATCATCCCAAAGCAAATGATCAAACTAAAATTACTAACCATGAAATTACTAGAATAGTCACTAGGATGATTAATAGATTTTAATGTGATTGGAGTATGAAATTAAATGATGGTCTATGGGCCTATAGAACATCATGGAAATTACCTATTGGGTACACCCCATATGAGTTATTCTATGGAAAGTTACTGATACTTCCAATCCAAGTAAAGCTTTACACCCTAGCTACTACTAGTGAACTTAACCTTGATTTGAGTTTAGCATAAAAGGAACATCTAATGAATTTGAATCTTTTAAATGAAAATAGACAAGTAGCACTTATGGGAAGTGAAGTCCACAAGAACTAATCCAAACTTAGGCACCATTCATAGACAAGAAATGTAACCATACAATTAAGCAATAAGGTCCTCTATTACAATCCTAGCCATTTATCCCAAAAGGCTACATAGTACATGCCATTTTAGGTACTTTTGAAGGGACCATACATAGTACATGCCATGTATCCTTCTGGTGCTTTACATATTCATCACCCATCTAGCCCATGTAAGCTTATCCTTGTTAATATCCAACAAGTCAAATCATACTATGACTACTCAAAGGAATCTACCCAACCTACTTACTAGTCTTCCACTTATTCTATCTTCCATTTCCCTAATCTTCATAATAGTCATGGGGGTGTCCATTTACAATTGTAGGTAGCTTACTTATTTTTCTATCTTATTTTATAATTCTTTTCATTTTTTAGATTCTTTTATACTTTCTCATTTCTTCAATTTTTCACGTTCTTCAATATTTTTCAATTCTTTAACATTTTTCTTTTTTTATAATTTTTCATAATTCTTACCATCTTTCCCATTTCTTTTATACTTTGTTTCAAACCCTTTGTAAATAATTTTTCATCATTAATAAAACACATTTAAATAAAGGCAAGATGTAGCCCAATAAGGTAAAAATTTCTCTATGATATCAAGTCATAAGAGACTAATTATTTACACATTGAGCCCAGATTATCTATCCATCCATTCCAATAAAAATAGGTTCTTACCATGGCCATAATGATATTATTTCCATCATCAAAGTAAGGATAAACTTATGATCATTATTCTTAGATAGAAAAGTGAAGAACCAAGTGGGAATGAAAATGGTGTGACATCAAGGAAACTTATGGATTCTTTTTGGATTATTATTCTAAGTTCTATCATGTTACTAAGTGATGAGCGATGAGGTACCCCTACACTCAACCATAAAAATTACAAGCATTCACACATGATCTTGTTAAATTTCATGGATGGGACTAGTTGTGGAATCTAGAACACTATGTCTTGATCACAATTTGCTATCTTCCCACTTGGACTAGTGGTAGCTTTCTCACGTATTGTTTAGTTCAAAGTGAGGCATACGATGTTGTCTCTAATTCTATGCTACTCCTAATGACAATAAAAAGGTAAATTAATGAAGCTAATGGGTGATAGAAAATAAGATCTAAACTAGCCTATGTGCGATGAGTATCTGCCCTTAATCATCCGTATATGCCTTGGACTTCATGAGACTACCTCTGGGATTGCCAAGCGTATANTATATGCCTTGGACTTCATGAGACTACCTCTGGGATTGCCAAGCGTATGTCATTAGTTATGCTAAAAAATACACTTCTGGGTTACCAAGCATTTACACTTAAATGCTTGTGATTAAGGCATAAGCATTCCGCTTAATAATAGGAACAATAAATAGTAATAAATGGAAACATTTAACTAAAGAAAGTAGTAAATAATTAATAATTAAAGGCAATAATAATCTAACTAGATACTACAATGATGGAGATAGTCTTGATCTTTATTGCTAATCATGTAATGTGTCCAAGTACATCACACTTGAACAAAGGTACCATATGATTACAAACATCACACTATGAGCATGCACTAGGAATAAAAATTCTAAGGAAATGAAAATAAAAACTAAAACTATCTCTCTACATTCTACATTCTACATACTATCTCATTTGAGCATCCAAGTGTTGTATTTATAGGCAAACCTAGATAAGGTGACATTAGATATCTGAGTCACTTCTTGGCTCCAATGTTGGGGCCTAACAAATGATGACTCATCACTAAGGTTGTATTATATCCTTGTAGATCTAACAAAAAATGAGAGTAAGAGTAAATAAGTGCTACCTTAAAAGTGTTGACACATATAGCAAATAAAGGGCACAAAATAAGTTTCTAGGGGTTCCACTAGAAAGACATGTTACTCATGCCTAAATGTAGGCAGCTTCTTAGAATTGTAAAAATAAAAATAAAGTGCCATGAATAAACTCCTTCCTTGGACAATACACCAAGTGACAATACTTCTTATAACATTGATACTCATACAATTATAATTCCAAGAGATGAAATGATGTGATGTCACTGAAATGTGGTCTAGACTTGGTTTGAGTCTTGGACAAAAAGGCTAATGATTACCATAATCACTAATAAAACACAAGAATTCATTATGCCTATGGTAAGACACCTCACATCCTGATTTCTGCAATCCCTTCTAAACCCATTACATCTCACTATTTGAATAATCATAACTTATGATTTTGTATAGCATAGTGTTATTTTCCTAATATGGTGGTACTAACATGTGTGTCTTGCTAAATAGGTATGCATTACATTCAACTCGTTAAGTGCCTAAGAACACTTTTAGGAGTGGTTATATAAGGGCATTAAGGGTTGGTGCCTACCTTGGGGAGGATCCAGTTATATAACTTTTGTATCTTATACCTACTAAGTGATTCCACATCATCTTGAGCCTTCCAATTCTAATAAATAACAATAAATACCTCCCATATCATTCACACTATCTATTCTAATAACATAACAATGTTGTCTTTCTCATTCATTCCATCAATATGTTATGTACTTTCATAGCCCAAGATTTCTTAATCATAGAATTTCACTACTTATTTTCCAAAATTAAAGCATCATCTCCATATCAAGATCCTTTCAACATGATGCATATCTTTCAACTATTCTATGGGACTCAATTTTTTCCAACAAAAACATTTAAAAATTTTGATTTTTCTATGGTGACATTGTATCTATGATATCGTAGGAACCTACAATATCACATCTATAATGTCATATTTACGATATTGCACACATAAAACCTATATATAATGTAGGGGAGTTAGAAAAATTTTTCATTTCTGAATTTTAGAAGAAGGGAGTTGTTGCCAATTTTTCTTTGTAGCTAAGAGCTTTAACACTCCAAATTCTAACTCCCATAACTTGTTCATTATTGCCTCAATTTGCATGATTTTTGAATCTTGGTGATCCTAAACTGATCGCCTTAAGGGAGGGGGGGGGTGTGGATGGGGAGGGGGAGGTGAGGGTGCTAGTAAGGGAAAGTTGAGTTGATTTTTTTAAAATTGTTAATAACTAGAAGGTATTATAGGGGTAAGTCTAAGGCAACATATTAAGAATTTTTAAAGTAAATCACTTATGATTAGTCCAAAACAACTTTAACAAGACTTCTAATTGATCATGCAACTCCTTTAAAGTATTAATGGGGTTTTTATTGAACATTTTCTAACTCTACAATCATAATGAACTAGGAACTTGATATAACTAAGTGCATGAGTAAGGTATCAAATTTTTGCTCATTTATGAAAATACTCTAGTAATTCCAAATCCTTGATTGATTATAGATGGTCCCAAAAAAAAGAAGCACAAGGAGAACTTCCATAACTAGTAAGAAAAAGACCACAAGGCCATGGAAGAGGACAAGCAAGTGAGAAAAATCTGGAAGTAGAACAAGGAGATCAGGAAGCATAATCCTTTAGCATTCATCAACAAAATCCTACCATAGAGTAATCTACTCAAGTAGAAGTGGATGTTCCACCAATGCCCATCCAAGAACAACAACTCACACTATCTCCTAAATGCCTTTAGGCTATTTAAGAAAAATCCATCATGTCGACAGTAATTATGAAACTTAACTTTGGTCCATTTTTAGAATTTTCTCTAGAAGCTATTAAGGCCCAAGTTTAGTCATCTCCTTTGTGACCTACTCTAACAAATAATGGAGAGTGGTATCTAGGAGAAACACTTTAGTTTTGGTGAAATTAAGAAGCTAATGCTACAAAAAAAATTGAAGGAATCTCAGTATCTTACTCAATTAAGGAAATTGCAAAAGTATTGAATGTACTTAATCAAGGAGCAAAGGTGGCACAAATATCAACTATATCTGACACATATGCCAAAAAGCTATGTTTCCAGTGGATGTATGGCAAGGAAGATAAAGAATGCAATGAATTAACTATAAAAGAGAAGATCTATTTCAAAATTGGCACTTATCACCTATTTCCTACTAAGAGGTTAAATAGAATCTCTACATATGTAGCTAGAGGAAGTGCAATATTAATGGGAAAATTCAATGCAAAAATCGCTCACCTCTACTTTAGAGAAATCAAAAGGCAGTTCAAAGAGAAGAAGGCAGGGAAGTTAATACTTCCATTCCCTTGCTTTATCTGGAAGTTATGTAAATAAGCTAGCATCCTAGGCTATACAAATGATGCATTACAGAAGGCACAAAATTCTTTCTATTCCGAAATGCTCAAGCCAATGCCTCCGAAAAAGGACCTATTAGAAAAACAACTAGGCATTGAGGAGACTACCCAAACCATAGGACAACAGCAACAGCAACTGCAAGTTCCACCATTGCCACCATAAGATTATAAACCTTCAATGAGTCATCTATAACAAATTGTAGAGACTATTAATTGGGAAAGTAGAGAAGAGGCCAATCTATTTAAAGTCATTAATGATGCAATGAAAAAAACCATTTCAGCCAAGCCTACTAGTGGACAAATATCATTGTAGTTAGGAGAAGAGGCCTAATGATCACAACAAATTTCTAGAAACACTACATCATTCCAAGTGGTGCTTAAACCTGGAGAAGGAGCCACACTTATGATCATGCAGCATCATGGTGTAGCAAGAGCCATAGAAGTGATCACAAATCACATCAAAAAATCAATTCATGTACCTATTGTGCCACCAGCTAATATTTCTGGAACCAAAGATGCTCAAATGCTAGTTGGAACATCTATGACTCCTATAGAATATGAAGATGTGTTAGATGAACTATTGCAAATAAGATAAGTTATGAGAAATTCCTTTGATATTTCTAATGATGTCACTACAATAAAATTTGAATTAACTACCACCAAAGAAAATTAATCATGGCTAAAACTAGGGTAAATCATGCTAAGAATGAGCTTTGCGGATTACAACAAGAACTTGTAGCCCTGAGAGCATAAAAGAGAGATCCAACTTAGTTCATAGCACTAGATTAGATAGCGTAATTCAGAACTAAGCAAATCAATTTCCTTCTTAAGAATAATAAAGGAATAGTAGATAAAAAATAAAAGGTAGTATGGAATTCTTTAATAGTTGAAGCCCAATCATATGCCCATGTCAAAGCACTTGCTACCTTACAGGAAGAAAAAAAACACCTCGCTACAAATACCATAAGGTTAACCATAGTAGAAAACCAGAAAATCACTCTATAAGAAACTATCCATTATTTGAAAGAGCAATTAATGAGGGTCAACCAAGATATGAGCTACCTTGCAAGAGAAAATAGAACCCTCTATGGAGGAGGTACACATCATTAAACAGAAATCAATGCATGGCAAAATAAGGCTGAAAAAATGAAAGGCTCAAAGAATACTTCTAAGACCAAGTGGGCATGTACAAGTAAATAAATAAGAAAGAGATTTAGATGGCAAAGGCCAAAATCAGTTTTATTGTAGCAAAAAATCTTGATTGGCAACCCATCTTGGAAATCATGGCCTAAAGATATTAAGAAAAAGTGAAAAATAAAGGCCAATAGATATAGGACTCGAAACAATACATGGCATTAGCAAACCTCCATTATGCTAGTTTGGCCATGTTAACAGTAGGAAAGCCTGAAAATGAGCTAGAATAGTGAGTAGTAGCCACTCATGCCTTGTACGAGAAGAATTTTGCAAATAGAAAAGATGCTCTATAAAAACTGAAGTAGCAAACTCAGAACTAGAAGTAGTTAAGGCTAGCTACCAGGGGCAGAAATACGTAGTAGCAAATTTGGCCAAAATATTAACAGACTACCATGAACTTAGAGAAAATGTCATAACATTTGAAAAAGAGAGATGATAGTTTGTAGCATGGTACATTAAAGCCAATCAAATTTTTCTACAACTAGCATGTTTGTGGAATGTACCAAATCCATCAAACATTGGTTCATCATCTTGGATGATCCACAATCTAAGAATGAAAGAAGAGAAGTTGTAAGTGCTCCTAAGAAAATACTAATTTTAAGAAGCCTAAAAATAAGGGGAAGAAACCTATGGAAGAGCCACCTTTTCCTAGAATAACATAAGACTATAGTTAACCTTGCCAAATTTTGTCTTTAATTTTTTGTCAAAATTATCATGTCATGTGTTCATTTTTGTAAACTCCACTATGACACTAGAAAGTCATGAATATAAAAGTTAGTGTCAGGTAAATATACCTTCTAATTTTGTAAGGAACTCCATCCTAATTTTGTTTTAACTCAATGGTGAGTTTTAAGTTAATCATGGGGGTATGATAAATCCAAAAATTTTGAGCCAATGATCTCGTAGTTACGATATCATATATATGATGTCATAGATGTGTTTTCATATCTTAGCATACATTATCATATAAATGATATTAAGACATGTGTGCCAACCTATATAAGTAGCAATTAGGCACATAGATCTATAGTAGATTTGATAGCTTAGTAACAAAACTCTTTTAATTTGTTTTCTTGAATTCAGTACTTAGCAGTGTGTGCCCGTAGTGTGATGTTTTGTAATTGAATGAAATATTTATTCGATTCTAATGTACTTGGATGCATTGCATGACTAGCAATAAATATTGAGATTACTCTACATCATTGCAACAACACTTAGTTTTATTTTTTATTCCATTTAGTTTACCATTCACTGTTTTCATAGTTAATGTTTAAGATTACTTGCAATTTACTTTTAATGTCATTAAGTGAAATGAGTACAACTAATCTCAAGCACGTAATTGTACTACTTGGCAACCTAGTAGTACTATCACTTGGTATGCCTAATAGTGAAGTATTTGGTAATGCCAATAGTAGTCTCATAAAGTCCAAGGTGTGACTGGCTGCTCATCACATAGGCTAGTTTAGATTTGTTTTACTATCACTTAGATTTAGAAACCTTTACTTTTACTTCATGTTTACTAGGAATCTAATGGTTAATTCAACATCAATATCATATACCTCACCATGAGTTAAACCATACACATTGATTTTACTAACTCACATGGAAAGACAACAATCGCGAATACTAATCACTTACTAATATAATCCCATTGCCTTATCTACGGAGTTCAACTAGGATTGCACATGAACACTCATCTCTCATATGGTTAAGTGTTGGATACTCCACTACTCATCACTAACTGAAAAAGGAATATCCAACCAAGCTAATAGTGTTCTACCTTGAAATTTCTTTTCAATCAATAATGGCGCTTCTTCATTAACCACTAATAAAAGAAGATAGAAATAAAAAGGATATCATAAAAAGTAATTGGATAAATTAAAGGTGCTAAACTACCTATAATTTTATAAATAAAATGATATTTTATGAGTGGTTTTAAGTAATAAATATGAGTAGCACTATGAGCAATGTTTGAAAACTTGGAAAATTAGTTGTATTGGCCATCTAAATTAGTCGAAGTGTTAGCAAGTCATCGTATAACTTAGCTAAATTGTTAATGATTCACATTATGTAGTTGATAAATAGTTGCCATTAAGTGGTAGGCTTAAAATAATTATTATTTATTATTTAATTTTTTCAATATAAAAAATAATTAAAAAGTATTTTTTATTGCTTTTTATTAGGTTTTAATTTTTTCCTATATATTAAGATTATTTTTTATATTTATTATGTTACTAATAGTATAATTAATATATAAAAATAATATTTTCAAAATAAAATCATGTTGACTTCTATTGAGTAAGCCAAAACATAAGATGATGACTAGTTACCTAGGTGACCACTAATTCTTTACAATATAAACACTAGCTATTGGTAATTGAGAGTAATGTGATAGGTACATGACCTCTTACTAATAAGATTTCATAGAGGATAAATTGTACATCATGAACCCAAATTAATTTGGCATAGGAAATTAAAAAGACATGAGTACCTTGGACCATTATTCATTATGTTTGTCTATCAAATACTTCCAATTTTATTTTTGAAAGGGCATGACACTTACTTCATTAAATTTTAAGTTTTAAAAAATGTTTCTACATATGAAACGTAAAATTTTTTTTTTAAGGTTCATACTAATGTTATTAATTTATTGATCTTTATTTTCTCTCTTTATGCATCCTGCTTTTTCAATAGTCCCTACTTTAGGGTGCTTTAGGTAGACTTGAATTTCTTGTTTTTCTTAAGTCTTGCCTTGTGGCATGAGTCACTCCTTGATCTTTTTAGTTTCTTCTACCATATCAATTCTTATCCTTGGGACTTTTACTTGTTGTTGTTTCACTTCATCCTAGACTTTGTTTTTTGATGGTTCTAGTTCTTCTTCTTTATAGGACATAAGATCATCTTCAAGACTTTGCATGTCTTCTTCTTTTACATCTTTTATTTGTTCAATTTTAGGAACTCTTAGGACTTCTTCGTGTCTAATTTTTTTTTTTATTTTCATGACTTTAAGAAGATAGATTTGATTATCTAGCATATTGAACCTAGCAATTACAACATCATTGTTTGAAATGATACAATAATTATATGAAAACCCTACATTGTTATCATTGTGCAATTTTTCTAATAAATAATAAAGCATTAGATAATTCTAGAATGTAATAGAAATTATCAATAATGGAATTTTTGTCATTGTTTAAAATGAGAAGGACTTTACCTATTCTTTCAATCTTCAAGTGTTTCTCATTGTTAACCTTAATGTTTCCAAGTCCTTTACACATTTTTAGCTTAATGAAGGCTTTCTAATTGGGTATCATGTGATTTGGACACCCATTATCAATGATCCAAGCATGTGTAGCTTGAACTCTTTTCATGTTGAATGTTACCATGCTTGAGTTCCCTCATTTAGAGTATCAACAAAAGTTAAAAATTTCTAATGCCTAGGCATCCTTATGACTAAAGTGTAACTCCGTGTACACAAGAGTTCAAAAACAAGATTAAACAAAGGTCATATGAGGAAGTTAAGGTGCTTGTAAAGATCACTTTTCATTGTCATTTGTGGACCAAGTGTTGGATACCATAGTAGGGCATTGTTATTAGAGCTTTATGGATGGTTATAGTGGCTATAACCAAATCTAGATAGCACAGGAGGACAAGGCCAAAACAACATTCACAAGTTTCTAGGGACATTTTCCATATAAGGAGATTCCCTTTGGCCTATGAAATGTCCCTACCTTAGCATTTTTAAATAACAAATTGGTAGTGGGATAAAAGTTTTCATGAATGACTTCTCTACCTATGAGGCTACATTTGAACAAGCCTTGAACCATCTTGAGCAAGTACTCCAAAGATGTGTAGAGACTATCTTGAAGCTCAATTGGCAAAAAATCCACTTGATGGTTCAAGAAGGCATTATCTTGGGGCATAAAATTTTTAGCAATGCAATCAAGATAGACCCAAAAAAAAGTATGGGTCATCCAAGAAATTACCAAGTAATCTAAAACAATAAAAGATGTAAGGTCATTCCTTAGCCACACTAGTTATTGCAGGCGCTTCATCAAGAACTTCTCAAAAATTGCTAAAATATTGGTGGAGATAACAAAGGAGGCATCTTTCACCTAGACTAGGGAATGCAAAAGTGCATTCCAATAGTTAAAACAAAAGCTCATGGAAACTCTAATTCTAGATGCATCTAATTTATTCAAGCCATTTCACATCATGAATGATGCATTCAATTATTCTTTAGGGGTCATACTTACATAATTGGATGATCAAAGACATCCTTACTACATCCATTGTGTAAGCCAAAGCATTGTGGGTGCACAATTAAACTACACCATCACTGAAAAGGAGCTCATGGAGATGGTGTATGCCTTACAAAAATTTAGACAATATGTAATTGGATATTAATTTTTTATGCACATAGAACACTATGCTATTTAGTTCTTCATAAACAAACCAATGGTGAGCCCTCATGTCATACATTGACTAGTGATTTTTCAAGAGTTTTGACCTTACTAAGATGAAAAAAAAGGAGACCAAGAATGTGGTCATTGACCACTTCTCTTAATTACAATGGGACAATAAAGAGGATGAAGTACCATTATTTGATCAATTTTCAAATTAATTCCTCTTTATTGGAGCTACTAAAGTTCACAATTCCAAATATTTTAACTAGTATGATCACATCCTCTTCTACCTACTCACTCAAGAGATGCCACAAGAATGAGACTACAGGAAGAGACAACAATTTCTTCAATAGGCTAAACACTACATAGAAATGAAGGGCAACCTCTACAAATTTTGTGCTAATAGCCCAGTATGATGGTGTGTACTTGATGATAATCAAATTCAAGTCCTCCAAGACATTTATGAAGGTCCTTATAGGGGCCACTATGCTAAGAGGAGGATGACCATTAAAATCAGCATGGTAGGTTATTACTAAATAATGATCTTCAAGGATGTCCATCAGTTCTTCTATTCATTTGATATATACCAATGAGAAGGAGGGATGACTGAGTGGATGGAAGGACCCCAATAATGGATTCAACCATTAAATCCATTTAATCTTTTGGGGCATCGATTTCATGGGATCCATCAACCCCATATCCATTGGAAGGACATACATCATCATCGCATTTGACTACTACACTAAGTGGGCTGAAGCCATCGTCGTCAGTAACTGTTCATCCTCTACGATGATATAGTTTGTAGAAAAAACATGGAAAATAGGTTTTGGCATGCCAAGGACTCTAATTTTTGATAATGGAACATATTTTATAGGTGCAAATTTTTGAAAACTTATGCAATTCTTAGGGGTAGAACACAAACTCACAACTCCATATCACCCCTAAGCTAATGGTCAAGTAGAAGTCACAAATATGGAAATAACTAGAATACTAACCCATATGGTTAGTAAATATAGGAAAGACTAAAGAACAAAACTCAATGATTCTCTTTGGGCTTATCAATAAACATAGAAAATTCATATAGGTTATTCCCCTTGTCAATTAGTGTACAAGAAACATCCAACTCTTCCTCTCCAAGTAGAGCTCCATACACTTTCAATGTCTTCTAAACTTAACCTCCATTTGAATCTAGCCTAAAGAGAAAGATTAATGAACTTAAACATAATAGATGAAAATCAATTAGTAAACCTATTCATGAATGAAGTGCATAAGACACATAGTAAACAACATCATGACTTAAAGATAAGAAAAGTTAAATTTTGACTAAGAGATAAGGTTCTTTTTAGAAACCCCATGCATGTGCCTCAACACAAAAAATTCTAAACACTATGGGAAGGACCTTATATTATCCATGTAACTTTTTCATCTAAGTCCATGACAATTTACCATCCTTCTAGGCCAAACAAGCAGTTGCTACTCAACATTTAACAAGTAAAACCTTTCATGGAATCAAGGATAACCAAGGGCAAGAACACCTCAACTAATGGTCAAACATGTTTTATCTCTAAGATCTCCTTCTTCCAACTTAGTCATTGGGGAGATGGCCATCCATGTTAGTTTCTATGATGGATACTTAATTTTTCAACCATTTTTTTACATCATTATTTATACGTTTTCACTTTTATTAAATATTTTAAAACTTCTTTTACATATTTTTCCTTGTTTAGTTTTCCTAACATGTATTTTCTTCTTTATTGCCCATCAGGACTCTGGCACTTAATACGACTAGTAATTGTTGGAAGTCCAATTGAACTATACTTCATGTCTAGATTGTTTGTGCAAATAACTAGATTTCATTTTTAGATTATTACATCAGTAGTGAGCACACGTCATCCACCCATCCACTAAACTCCATGGAATTCTTTTGTCTTGGAAGCATGAGGTCCTTTCTTAATTAAAACTTATAACAAATCAATGACCTTGATACTTAAGAAACTTAGAATGGATCAAGTAGGATAGATAAGGATGTGGCTTCAATGGTAATTGTCACCTTTTGTACATGAGTATCCTCTTGGGTTTATGGGTGTTCTCATTGATCTCTCACCATTCCTACTATCAACCACTAACAATAAGAATGTCTTTACATGATGTGGTTCCCATCAAAAAAACATGGGAATTCAAAGCACATTCCTTAGACACAATAATGAGCTACAAGCACTAGTTATGGGGATAAGAAGACATGTTACCCATGCCTAAAGACACCCCTCTAACTAAGGTCCTTTCTAACTTCCTACTTCTCTTTTCTTCTATATTTGAAATGGTGGTTGATCCTTGGGAGTGGACATGACTATGGATGGTCGAATGGTTTCAATGTGCTAATGCGAAGTCATTGGAAGTGGATGGACTTAGTTTTGACTAAGGATGGGACAATATCAAGTCACATTAACCACACACTCCACAAGGACTTTGTGTGATTGAGACAAGAGATTCCATTCCCATTCTCTCTCTTCCATCATTCAACTCTTGGCATCCAACATATCAATATCTCCTATCAAGGTTAATTCATGTGTCTATTTTTATATGTCATAATCTTTTAATGATCTCCTCCATGAAATTGGTTTTTAACGATCCGTGATCATTAATCATCCTTGGGGCCTACAGACTCCTAGGTATGAGGGCATGTAAGGGCATTAATGGTATGTGACTGTGTTGGGGAGGATACACTTGCATACCCTTTGGTCTAGTTCCGTTAAACTTCCTATCCCTTAGTTATTTTGCATTCAATACCATAATTTTACATTAGAAACATCTAATTTTGCAATCCTTGTAATATGTAATTTTCTTCCAATCTCCTTTTCTTTGCTAATCTCATGCCCTCTTCTATGCTTTTTCATCATTCTAGGATTTTTTGGCATCATTTGGACTCTAATTTCATCTTAAAACTCTTTTGCAACACTTAGTTTCTTTAATGTGAAAAATCACTACAAATAGTTGCATCAACACCTCCTCGTTGATGTAGTATAAAAACACTATATATATTCATCAACACTTAGCCTTTTTCACATTTTCATTCCAACACATGAGGAGTTTTTGCCATTTTTTAGAGCCTAAAGACCTTCCAAGCATCATAACTTCCACAACTACTTGTCCAATCAACCTAATTCTTCAATCCTCTAGCTACTGGAGGTAAGCTTTATGTCATGGGGACCTTTGGTTTATGACAAATTTTTTTAAAAAAAAAATTCTAATTCCACAAGGTTTAACTAATAAAATAATATTAAAACTCCTATCTACACCAAATTAAACCTCATAAACAAACTCTAGTAGCTAATGAATAAAATAATAAACCTACCAAGATCACAAATGAACCTAAGTGTAACTTAACCAAATAAGAGAGGTATTAAAAAGGAACTAAATATTACACATTAATTTCTAATCCTTGATTATGTTTGTAATCATATATGGCACCAAAGAGGGGAGCACCAGTAGGGGAACCTTCCCAACCAAGGGAGAAGTAACCAAGGGAAGGAAGGGACTAGCAACAACCATAACAACCCCAAGAGCAAGAAGCTAAAGAAATCCATGTGATGAGACCTCTTTAAGAGGAACTTAAAGTAGAATCTGTTTAGTAGATTTTCATTGTTAAGATTGGCCAGTCAGGGCAAGATGAGGTGCTAAGGCCAAGACCTGATCCATAGATCACATTAACAAAGGCCTACCTTGAAACAATTCTAACCAAGGAGGTTCAGAGTTTAGTTCTCCAAGAACTTAACTTTGGATCCTTCTTGGAAATGGCACCTGAGGAAGTCCTCATATAACTATAGGGGTCTCCTATGTGATCCATTCTCTCGTCTAGTAAAGGATGGTACATCAGGAAAACCTACTTGTTTTGGAACAATCAATATGAAGATGCGTTGGTTAAAATCAAAGATATCACCATCTCCTACTTAGTTGATGCCATTGTAAAGGTCCATGGCTTGCCAGATACTAGGGTAACTTTGGTGAATATATCTACCTAGGAGGATCCTAACACTAAGAAAGAGTGGGTCCAACATTGCTA
Organism: Gnetum montanum; assembly: GCA_015680685.1. Classification (NCBI taxonomy): domain Eukaryota; kingdom Viridiplantae; phylum Streptophyta; class Gnetopsida; order Gnetales; family Gnetaceae; genus Gnetum; species Gnetum montanum. The sequence goes on along the minus strand of MNCI01002098.1, from coordinate 560,908 downwards.
TGGGATCAACCACAAGGAGTACAATGCACTCACCAAGGCAAAGCATGCATATTTCAAGATAGAGGACTATCTGAATCCCACAATGAGACCCAACCAAGTCACAACCTTCTCCACTCACATGTGCATTTCTCAATGTGAAAAATTCCTTGTCAACCATCCTCAACTAATCTATCTGGAGATAGAGATGTGGTTTAAAGAAAATGAGAGAGGAAGAAAGGCACTCCCCTTTCCATGCCTCATTTGAAAACTTTGTAAGAGGGGAGGCATAGTGCATTATGAAAATGATACACTCTTCCATGCTTCTGCTACATCTTAGAAAGACATGATGAAAGAAAAAGCACCTACAAAGTTATAGGAAGATGAGCAATCACCATGACCTCCTACAGGGGAGACCACACCAGAAACACATGTAGCTATAGAGAGGCTCCAAAAGCTTTGTGAGTAGTAGCTACAACAACAACAATGCTTGATAGGTGATGGGAAGCCATTAATTTACCATCCAACATTAAGCCATCTCAACAAGATCAATAGGACCATCAACTGGCTAGAGAAAAATACCTCATTGTTCTCAACAAAATGAACATAGGCATCTATAAGAATGAATCCTAGCACTTGAGAGGTTACAATGTCCATCCATGGACAAGAATTTCCAAAAATCTCTAGGAATGACACAACTTTCTTGATATGCCTATAGGAAGGTGAGGGAAAAATTGTCTTAGTAATGTAAAACTATGAATAAGAGATAGTGATAGAAGTGGTTGCCAATAGCATGGTAAAACTTCTAAATGTCCTTTCAGTAGTGGTACTAGACATTGCTACTATGGTAGATGTTCAAGCATTTGTAGGAGTGGGAAGTGGTTGGCTAAGTGTAACCCAACACAAGGAAGTGTTGAAAAGAGTGGTGGGAACTAGGAAACTACTTCTAAAGATATTTGATCTCCTAAATGAAATTACAACAACGTAGTTAGAGCTACTAGAGTCTAAGGGCAAACTAATCCTTGCCAATGCCTAGCTATAGGAAACCACCACTAAAAATCAATGATTGGATCCTGTAGTTATAGAGTTGTGGGCCCATCTCTTTGACCCTACCATTCCCAACCTAGACCTCACTTGAGATGAAGCTTTCTAGTAGCTTCAACAAAGACTTAAAGAGGTTGAGAATGTAAAGGAGGATGTAGTATTTGATGCCTTCTTATCTGAAGCTTTGACATTCATTACTGATAAGGATCTAGCTCAAGTCTGCAAAGAAAATTTGGTCCTTACTAAGGACATTCATTACCTATGCAATGTCAAGTAACAAAAAAATCATATGGTTGAATTTATTCAAAAATAGTAGAATTAGCTAGCCAAGGTGAACCTTGATCTAAGGCTAACAATGAAGAATAAAAATATCTCAATGGAGAAAGTCCAAGAACTTTACCTAAAAATGGTCATTGAGGTAGCCACTTGGAGAAATGAAGCCCTAAAATTTAAATGAGTTAAAAATCATTACATGCACAATGTTGGGCTCCTCAAGAAGGTGAATTAGAAGAAGATATAGTTGGCCAAGGCAAAGATGAACGAGGCCCTCCAGTAACTCCAACAAAGGGACGGTGTGTGGTAGCTAATCTTTGATGGCTTAAATGCATACAACAAAGCTAAAATCTACCTAAAGGAGTTTCAATTCAAAGAGATGATAGAGTATATGGAGCTTACCAACCTCAGATACACAAACTTGGCTATGCTTACCATAGGGAGGCCAAGAATAGAATTGGAAAAGCAAGTGATTAGTTCTTACCTCTTGTACAAGGTAGAATTCAAACACCACAAGGATACTTAACAATCGTTGGAGATAGCCAATGTGGAGCTTAAAGTTTTCAAAAGTTGATTCACTAATCAATGATTGGTTACTAAGAACCTGGCTAGGAGAATGAATGACTACCATGAGTTGCAAAACCTTGTAAAGATGTTTGACATCAAATATAAAGAATTTGTAGTGTGGTTTATCAACACTAAGGAATTGTTCCCAATGATGTTGTATCCATGGGATATCGCCATATCAGCTCACATTGGCAAGTTACATGGACTACATAGCATCCACAAAGCAAAAAGCAAAGATGAAAGCATTATAGGATGCTTTTAAAATTCCACCACCAGTAGTAGGACAACCTCAACTACCTCCACCACCATGAGCATCCCCCTAGCGAAGGACCTTCAACATCCTAGGAGCCTCCATCTCCAGGTACTATTTGAAAGTTCACTCATCTTCGGTAGTCTAAAGAAACCTACTATAATTTTTGTAAGAGTATCCAATTTTGTTGTCATGGACACTAGTTTGTAATTTTGTACAATATGGCACACAAATTCATTTAGCTTGTCTATTTGTCTATTGTTTCAATTAATAAATTCCGTACTTTCCCAAATTTTGTAAGAAGCTCAATCCTATTTTTTTCACTCAAGAATGAGTTTTCAATCAATCATGGGGGTATGATGAAGTGTAGTTCAACTAGTTGCAACAACAGGCATGCGTTGATGTATTCTCTTCGTCACATGGTCACATGCATCAATGCAAATGCATTGATATAGATGTAAGTCAACCCTATATAAATGCATGTACCCTTCACATTTATGACATGTTAATTCAATAATGTAGTGAAGCTCTTATAGTTTTTTGTTTCTAGAGTTAGAATATTTTTCATTTGAGCGCCCATAGTATGAATTAAGAGATCGTATAGATCTTTATTCGAGCATCATGTACCTGTACACTTTGATGTGAACAATAATAAAGATGAGATTTCTGACATCCATTGTAGCACTTAGATTGGATTAATCTCTCTTAATTAGCACTTTACTCTAAGTGCATTTTACATTCCATGTTATAATAACTAAAGTTATCAATAATGAACACATAAGTACAACCTCTTTGAGCATAACGTATAATGCTTAACAATCCCAATAGTGATCATTTGGTATGCCTAGTAATTGTCACTTAGTAACTCAATAGCATTAATATGAGTTCAAGATGTGTACAACAAGTGGGTACGAATACTGATGTTAGGATAGTTAGCTTTGGAACCATTAAATAGTTAGAATTGTAATTATCAACCATTGCCCAATAATTGTCATGTAGTAACTCAATAGTGTTAATATGAGTTCAAGATGTCTATGACAAGTGGGTATGAATACTTATGTTAGGATAGTTAGCTTTGGAACCGTTAAATAGTTAGAATTGTAATTATCAACCATTCATCTTTCCACCCAACACTTAACCACACATAAGAGCATACACAAGTGAGAGTTAGAAAGACAATGATCATACATTTCCTTTAGTCATAGTCTTTGTCTATAGGCACACTTAAGAGCTAAGTTTACAAAATTCAACCGGATCGCTAATGCATGATTGTGATTCATATAGTTGGGTGTATGGGATACCTGCTACTCATGAGGTTAGGATGATAATTTATCTTGTATTGGTGGTGGAGGAATAGAAGGTAAAGGATTAGTGTGTGGATGAAGAGCATAAAATAATAATTTTGTGTGTAGGATAGCTAGTTGGTGATATTTAGGAGGGTAGTAGTGATGATGTTGTCGAGAGGCTAGACCTATAAAAGAAATAGGTTGTTGCACATACCAATTATAAGGATTTGGATAGTAGTATGAGTATGATTGTCCTAATCATGGCATTTCCCATAAGTGTGGGATTTATCACTACTTCTAATACCATTTTTAAGGTTGTGAAAGTATCCCATTTGAATAATATTATGGTTGGTAAATTTTTTGTAATTTCCCTATGAACATGGCAACCCTCTTAGCATCAACTTTTTAACAAATGTAGGATTGAGAACATACACACCTTATTCTTGGACTACTGCAATTATATGAAAGATGACTAGATAAGCCCCTTTTGGATGTTCATATTAATAGATGTCACAACCATCATATTGATTCAAAACCAAACACCTTTTCCACAATAGTTTTCTTACCCTTCTACCTATAAATATCCTTCTTTTTCCTTTTTTTTTGTCATACTTATACTTCATGACTATTTCTTTTACCTACTCATTTTTTACCTTCATGATTTTCAATATGGTGGTAAATTTCTCATCAACCACATCACATATTTTGTTAAACTTTGCTAATATGTTTAGCAATAATTATTGCATCAACTATATCTTTTGTTGAATCACATCCTAAAGTGAATCTTCTTCTTGAACATCATAGACCCTCTCATCCTTCTTTCGAAGAAATGGATCATGATTAAACTCATTCATATTTTTTTACTTTCAAACTTCTAAGTCCTCTTTGACCACATGATTTATCAATTTTTGAATATAATGGGATTTCAATTTTGACAATCACCATTGGACATATACTATAAGAATCTCACAAGCTTTGTTTCTTAGATAGGTTATATATAATGACTTATACATGTCTTGCTTCTATCATTGAATTGGTTTCCTCAAGTTTGATACCTACGTGTGAGTCTAATACTTCTCATTAAATAATTTTAATAGAGTACTTTATCTATAATACCCTCATAGGTTGTCATGTTCACTACACTATGTGTTTACTATGCTTTTTATGTTTTAGTGTTGTTTATGTAAATTGTGTTGGGTCATTTGATTATATAATGCTTTCAATATGATATGTTTAATGTTTAGTGATTAATTCCAAATGATAATTTGTTATGTGGTATATTTTGTTAACGTTATTTCATATGCTACTAAGCTTTGAGATTGCTAAGACAAGAACCATGGGATTGAATTGGTGGTATTTGTTCAGTATATTTGTATTTTTATTTGTGATTAATTACATGATCCTTGATGGGTCAAACAAGACATTACATGGAGGTCTAGAGCTCAAGTTATGGATAAGTTAAGGTTATGTACCATGGTAAAGTTAAGTTATGTAATCCTAACCTAATGTCTCATGAACCTATGGCGCATTATGAGTTATATCCTATGTAAAAATCTTGATTTGACAGCTCCAAGTCATGGTTTGGATCCTAGTAGTCAATGTTGAGTTATAAAGTTGTAATTGGACTATATATCTTATGGTGTACATATATTACAAGTATTTTCAGGTTCCAACAAACAAAAAACCTTAAGAATTGAACATTTTGAATGTCAAAGAAATATTTTTGGTATTTAATGCTTTTTAGTAGGCCTCACATGATCCAAAAGTGACATTAAAGATTGCACTGTGTTTGTGTTGGGGATTCTAATGCAAGATTTTGGTTATTATAAATTTTTTAAAGAAATTTTATGAGTTGTGTTGAAATTAATATTCTTTACTATAAAGAAAGAATTGACATTACAAGTTGGTAAAAAGACTTATATTCAACCAATCACATATTATAATCTTCCTAATTCTTGTAACTTTTATTATTGTGAAGGATATTTTTTTAATGCTTGTTATTTTCTATGAACAAAAAAATTGACAAGGTAAAGGAAAAACAAATTGAAGTTGAAGATATGAAAAATCAATGTGAAGTTGATAAATCAAATTGATATCAATGATAAAACTGATCAAATGACAATAAAGAAACCAAAGAAGAATAAAACTTCAGGGAATTGTTTTACTTATACTATAGGAATTATTGAACAATCCAAACAAATAGCTCTTGAGGAAAATCTGTTGTGACAAAAACAATGTTAATTCAAAAATTAGAACTAATGTTAACAAGCACCTATAGCTAATGGCAGAGATTATCAATGTAAGATTAACATTAAATGGCAAAGTAACAATGATGCAGAATATGTGCTACCAATTTCTCATAATTTTAGAGATGTGAGTATTATGTAACAACTTTCTATTGCTACTTTAAATTCTTTTGCCATCCTCCCTACTAGCCATTAATTTTCTGTTCATTGATTTTTCAAAAATATCAGTTATTAAAATATCAGTTATAAGACTGTACACCAAAGAAGACATCTTAAAATTGTATAGTTTTTGCTTTCCATGCTTAAGTCTATAATGCACTCTGAATATTTTATAATTATAGTCAACATTGAGTTTGGGACAGACCCAAGAAAAATCAATCTTAAGGATTTATACCTTGCAAAACAGGAGGTTTATTTAAGCACGGATGAGATGTATCCGGGCAAAGAAATAACGGACCAAAACTGAATGTTATTGCATAGGTAACAAGCGCTCATACATTATAAAATAACCTTGTTTACGGAAAAAAATACCCTATTGTATCTTACATTGATGATGGAGAAATTATGAGGAATGAAATGACGGAAATTGAATTACATTCTGCGGATCAAAGGGGCCTTAACTTGGATGTCAACCTGCGGGCTTCTGAGATCACATATAAATTTTGCTATGCAAGTCCACGTTCACATAAACAAATTTCCACACACTTTCCTTGTGTTAACCTTATATGTGATGATCTTCTATTTCATCTTATAGTTCTTTATTCTCTCCTTTCAAAAAAATTCCCAACGACTCCATAGGAAACGAAGCCTCAATATAAAACTCTTTTAATATTGATCTGCACATATCTCGTTGACAGTCACTATTGAATATCTTAATGCAGAACCACCACCACCTGCTATTCAGGCATAATTTTCATTAAAAAAGACAAATGTTGTTGACATCAATATGATGCCACTGAAGATAATGGCATGTTCAGCTTCCCGGGCTTAAGCATACGTCCAAACCATATTGCAGACTTTTTAGGATATCTCTGCAAATCATTGTCCACATAATAGATTCCAAAACGCATTGAATATCCCATAGAATATTCAAAGCTGTCTACCAGAGTCCATGCAAAGAACCCCCTCACATTTGATCCGTTACTGCATTTTCAATAATCACTTCGAGTTTTAGAACAGTCAAAAATAAGAAAATTTAAAAGAATAATCGTCAAAGCTCACAGAATTCAATTCACAATCTTCAACAAGGACACAAACAAAACAGGAAATCCACATAAGTATGTGCCTGATGGCATTGTGCATATGTTTAATGTAGTCGCGGAAATATGATACTCTGACAGAGTCATTTAGTGCTTTGGACAATGGTTGCTCTTTATCATCNGAGTCATTTAGTGCTTTGGACAATGGTTGCTCTTTATCATTGACTTCTGGATAGCCTGCAAAACAGTGCAGTGGAGTAAAATCCATAAAAAAGTTCACACTTCAGTGATATTATATAGCGAAACAGTAGAAAACAAATTTTCTGGGTTGGGATTTGAAAAGAGTATAAAACAAATTCAGTATAACCCATAAAACTTTAAAGCTACATTGATGGATTATGAATTGTTTTGTCCCATCAAATTTACTCACCACACTCTGTTACCAGCAATGGTGGGTTCCCGTAATGTGCCTTCATATGTAAAAGCAAATGCTGAAATCCTAATGGCACCGAGCCGAACCCCAGGTTCTGTAAAAACAGAGAAAATTTGCCCTCTTAAACATGGTCACAGATCTTTTCAGAATCATGTCATAAAATCCTCATAAATTTTTAAAAACCTTCTCAACAGGCAACGGGGCGTCCTTTGCCACAACTATATGGATTCATTCCCGCATAATTTCATCACAGAAGAAGAATAATCAGATTCAATGTGGACAGATGAAATTCAAAGAAAAAAGGCCGTGGGTTACAGGAAAATTGCTAACCTTTTGCAAGCACTGCCATGTCATCAAAGTAGTCAGTTGGTTCTGAGATGTTTGGCCGGTCATAGATGTAGAGCGTAGAATAGTGATTTAAGCCGAGAAAATCGAATGAGTTTTTAACATCTCTTTTCTGAGACTCTGTGAATATGGGCAGACGAGAACCAACGATTTCTTGCATAACTTTGGGATACTGCCCATACAACAGAGGTTCTACAGCCCTGCAGAAACATTCATTATTTAATTTTCTTTTAGGAAAAAGGTTTCATCATTTAGTGATTTAATTTCGGGTATTGTTACATGCTATTGTTACTTACCACCCAATATGGAAATCCAAAGCTCTCTGCCAGGCCAAGATATCTGCCCTGCTGTTAGTCAGAGGCCAGTACCAGTATGCCAAAATGGATGTTCCGATAGAGCCCTTTTGAGATTTCTGAAAGCCGACAAATTTCACCTTGTTAGCTAATATATTCTAAATCCAAAATTTCTGGTTTCTGGAAAAGTTTTTACAATTGGCACTAAAACACGTTGTGTGGCAAGAGTTTATGAGAATTGAAGACAGTCGATTTATTCGCAGTACAATAAATCAGACACAATATGATTAAATATGGGTAACAAATCAGGATAGTTTCAACTATGCAAGATGGTGAGTTGAAAAGAATGTTTTCAGTAAAATCAAATTTGATGGTATCATGGAACACAGTTTTTTTCTCTTTTTTATTTTATTTTTTTGAGGTAAATGTCTAGAGGACATCAAATCTAGCTAGGAAAGATGCAGACAAACTACAATAACCTTTTATGATTTTAGACTTAGAGACAACGGACCTATTTAATAAATTTCCAGTTTCCAATTTCTGTAAATGATGTGAGATAGAATATGGACCTGAAATTTGTCTCTGTAGAGCTTGACAACTGCAGAATGAGCAAGCAGCATGTTATGAAGAGCCAAGTATGGCTCTGTGGTGGAATTTCCTGCAGTGCAATGCTTTTCTGGAAGGGAGCATCGCTTGGGAGCCATCATGCCTTCGCTGTAGCCCATTTCTGCTAATGCATTAGGTTCGTTAATTGTTATCCATGTCTTCACTCTGTCCCCAAATTCCCTGAAACAGATCTCTGAAAATGCTAGCAAATCCTCTCTGTACACGAAAACCATAACATCAGTACATAATCAATTTATATATAATTCAAAGAAACAGGGGTTTCAAAGCAAACAAATTTCTGACTTACACAATCTTTGGACTGATCCAGCCTCCGTACTCGTCTTCTAATTTCTGGGGAAGGTCAAAGTGGTGTAACGTAACATAAGGTTGGATTCCTGCGGAGAAATTTGTCAATTAAAGATTATAAGATACATTTTTGCCGATTACTGATTTACAGATACATTTCTGGATCCGTTAAATTACAGATAAAAATTACCTTTATCCAGCAATTCGTTTATGAGGTTGTTATAAAATACTAAACCTTTTGGATTCACTGCTCCACGTCCATCTGCATACCAAAATGCAAATTTCCTATTTCAGTGGAACTTCCAGAGAATGGGTTAAAAATACATGAAAAAATTTCAGAGCTGGATATTCAGGTTTAATCAGTATTTTGCAAAAATAAAAAAAGATGAGAATAAGGAGGCAGTGCTTATTCCTGGAACAAGGCGTGACCATGAAATTGAGAAACGAAAGGCGTCGAATCCAGTTTCAGAGAGATGTTGCACATCTTCCTGCAACCCAATAAATATGACGGAAAAGCTCTTGATTTTCAGTTAGCAGAAAGCCAGAAACAAAGCCACTAGCAGAACAATCCATATCAAGTTAATACATAGTGTAATAGAAAGATCCGCATCAGAGACCTTGTATTTGTGATACCCGTCAGCTGAAATGTCGCCTGAGCTGCCATCAAACATATTACCTGCAAGCATCGGAAAAACAAAATGTTCTTGGTTCTTCCATCTACAGTTAAAAGTTTTACAGTAAGGGCATATATCTAAAAACTTGAAACTCCTGTCTGGATTTACAATTAAGCATCTGAAAGACAAAATATCCCTGCATCGGGTAGTGCCATTTTATGCTGACCTTGATGTGCGAAGGTGTCCCAAATTCCTTGGCCTTTACCATCTTCATTTGCTGCTCCTTCATACTAAAAAATCAAATATTACAGAAATGAAGCCGTGAAAATAAAAAACAGAGCTACATTGAGATGCTCCTGTACACTGAAAAAATCAAATGTTACAGAAATGGAACCATGAAAACAAAAAACAGAGCTATAGTGAGATTCTCCTTCATGCTGAAAAGAACAAATACTACAGAAATGAAGCCAGGAAAATAGAAACAAGAGCTACACCGAGATTTTCCTTCAGACAAAAAGAATCAAATATCACAGAAATGAAGCCACGAAAACAAAAACAGAGCTACACTGAGATTTATAAAATGAGAAGCAATCGAGGGGGCAAAACGCAGCGACAACAGCAGTATACCTGGTACGCAGAGGTACTAACTCCAAACACAAAAATCGGAGGAAACTGATTTCTGTAGGGCATTTTAGATTCTGCAACAATAAGAGAAATTAAAACAATCCCTGAAAATAAGCAAATATTTCTGGATCCCATGACTGCTGCAGGCAGACGATAATGCTTCCCTTCTTCCTCCGACAAAACTAATGAAAGCAGTTCCTCAGTTCTGTTGTTAGGCTGTGCAAGGGTATCAACTGTTCTCCTACTTGATGAGCTTTTCTTGAGCCATCAACAAATCCCTGATTCCAGGAATACAAATGCCACATTTTATGGTGAAAGCAACACTTTCCTGTACAAAGTCGGCCATGCTTGACATCGTCATCACTGTCGTTTCAAGGGCCATGCTTGACATCGTCATCACTGTCGTTTCAAGTTTGAACAAAAGCATCATCGTCAAATAAGAAAACATCAAGAAAAGGCGTCCACCGTGCGATCCAAATTTGGGACCTTAAAATTTGAAGGGTCCAAATCAAATGACGTTATCATTTTTGTAACTGAGCAGAAAACAAACAAAAATAAAAGGGTGTGGCATGAATCTGGGGTGCCCGCAAATACGAATACACAAACAACGGAAGAAAACAAAAGCAAGTGAAACGTGTACGGTTTACGGTGATAGTGCATTTTTAAATATTATTACTTAAAATTTATTACTTTTTCTTCGGGTTATTGTTTTAAAAACTTGTAACCTGTATAATTCATCCTCACCTAATGGCTATCCTAGAGCTATAGACAGAGATGGTAGAAAAATAAGATCGTTTGGTACCTGAATGAATGAATGTAATAAAAACCCAACTAAGTGAAATGCCTGGATTTAGAATATGCGTCTAGTTTAGATATTTGCAAAAAAATGCCATATCACACATGGCATAGTTGCAAATTTTAGTCTCTTAAAAATTAAAATTATGCTTGAGGCAGATTAAGAATTTCAGTGCAAGTCTGTGAGAGGCAAACAAAAATAAAAAATAAAAAAATACGAGAGAATGAAAAAGTTGAGCTAAGATCTATTTGGTGATTATCTTCCTTAGGGGGCATTGATTTGCAGGAGTAATGGTCGACGAATATGCAAAGAACCATGAAAAGTCTAACTGTAGCTGTTGAACTTTAATTTGCGGCTTCTGTCATGCTTGGAAGGATGACGGGGAAAGGAAGACCATGATGCAAGATGAGGCAACATTGAAAGACATCAGTTCAGATTTTAGTTTTGGATACCAAAAATGATGACTTAAATTACAGAATTGTATGCACAAGTCTTAATTATTAATGTTACAGCAAGAAAAGTTGGTCAGCGCCCATGATGAAAATGCTAGCGTGCACGTTAAGAACATCCAATGGTATGCAGTCTTATTCTAAACTCCAGTGAATTTATTATAAACAATAGAAAACTGAAATTTTTGTTGTTATAATTAAGGCTATGGCCAGGGGAAGATGATGATAAAAACCGGAAATTGTTATGGTTTTGGAACCGGCACAAATGTCAATCCTTGCAGAACGTTTTCAAAGCTTTTGTTTAGCATGTTTCCAGGCACAGGTTTGATGTAATGACATTTCTGACAGATCATATGGGAAGAAAGAAATCTGAACTAGTAATCATGATTGCTACAAGACGATGCTAGGACGTTCAGCCTGATCCTAAAGACGACAATCCATATATTGCTTAGGCTTAATTGGATGAAATTTTTAAACTAGAGGCTCTGGGTTCAATTTTCTGCAGCGGCTCGGGATTCTTGGACGATGACATTGGAACAAATCTAGGGAATTGACTAGATATGACTCACCGAACTTTTAAAGTAGAGATGCTTTTTTATTTTTTTCACCTGGGGATTGTTGGTCTGTGATATCAGATCCAAATCAACCAAATTTAAGAGAACTGGAGACCTCTGTAAATTAAAGGTGGTACCAAATCAAATGGTGTTTTCTGGCAAGTGAATCAAGACTTTGAATTCTTTGTTGATGATATGAGTAGCAAATCAAGAGAGTTGCACACATTTGTGGGCAATGGATAGCAAGTCGAAACATTTTAAGGAAAAATTTCGATTCAACTTTAGAATTGGAGACACTAAGGAGCTACCGCATTTTTGGCACCTAAATCAGTTCCTTCAGATTTGGTGAAGGAGGTACCGCATTGGGATTCTGTGGGAAACAGATCGCCAACCTGATGACAATAAAAGACAGTTCAATACATTTTAGTTCAGTATTTTCATAATTCCAGATTCTTTGCTGTACGGATCAATCTTGTGTTCTTGTCTTTAGTGACACCTTCATATTTTTTTACCTGTTTTTTGTTTTTTTTTTTTTTAATTCAAGTTTGTAGAGTGTCTTAATTTATTATTGTTTATGCTGAATGCTGATCTTGGTTGCACTTTGTCATCTAGGTTTGATGCTCTTCATTCTGAAAAAAATCCAATATTAGGCCATGAAATCATGAAAACAATAGCAGAGCTACAATGAGAAAAAATAATTTAAAAAAAAATGTAAAAAAGAGAGTACAAATAATCCATGCAAATCAGCAGAAACTTCTTAACCTTATGAAGTGACGTAGATTAATGTCCTTGCTGCTCTATGCGCCGGAGATTCGCGATTCCGGACAAATTTTCAAGAACCGTTCGCGTCGGATTCGGGAGCGCGTACAGAAGCGTATTAAATTCGCAATGGGTACGTATTTCATAATTTCCAATGAAATTTTGTCTGGATTTGTACTTATACATTGAAACGGTCGCCTTACCTTAGTCTGCATTTTGCATTAAAATCTTACATATCTTCTCCTGTTCTGAATCATACCAAAAATTTCATTTCATTGGTAAGTGGCATCGGAATGAGACGGAAAACAAGAGAGTATGAATAAATAAACAAACACTATGGTAACCGAAGGCCGAAGGGGCAAGTATGGGTCATACGGAAATCAAGTTTTGGACGGGGCGTGCGAGGAAAACACTGCATTTGCATGGATTCGCCTGCCTGCCTTTGGGAGCATCAAAGGTTCCGCCATGACTCACATATTCACGCGTGTTTATTGTTCATTGCTGGTTTTTGCTCTTTTTCTGATATCTCTGCTGAAAAAAGAAAAAACAAACAAAACAGGGTCATCGTCATGGGTCATGAACATGACGACGGATAACTATTTTAAAAATCTGTTTGCTCATAAAGCAACGAAGCCCACCAGCACATGGCCAATGGCCATATGCAACCTCATGGTGCTTTGTTTTTACTTTCCCCTTCATCATGAGTAGTGCAGATTTTTCAGCGTCTGAAAGGTTTTGGATCATTGTAGGTGAGGTGAGTTCCTGGCTGTGCCTAGTTTAAGTTGTGTCTTTTTTTAATGCGGTCATCTTCAATGTGGCCCTATGGCACTACTCACAGGTAGTCCCGAGGGTGCTACTCACAAGTAGTTGTTGAACAAAAGTATTACCAGATTTGTTATAAATTTGGTTAAGGTTTGAGGCTTAATTTCATTTTTGGAAATATTGGATTGAGTAACAAAGGGGTTTCAGTTTATTGCTGTCATTTTGGTTGTTGCAGAAATTATATGTTTGGCCAGATCATGGCTCCTGAGTAAGGAAATGGATTCAATGCCCTCCATACCTTTGCAAATTTTCTTGCTTCAATTTAATGGTGATATTGCAATGTTCAGTGCAATTTTTAAAGTGTAACAATATTTTGGATTTACATTGTTCTATATTTTACAATGTATTTATATGATATATAAGATTTAATTTTTTAAAAAACTAACATATTTAAATTTTTTCTATCACGTCCCCGGCTACAAACCCGTCCCCACTTTTCTTGAGGCACACGTACCCAAACACGTTCAGAATCACGAATCCTCGATTCCTCGCTTCCACAAATCGGATTCTTTTGATGCATAGTTGCTGCTACAAAACTGAGAACCGGTCCCAGCTACAGCAGTTGGGTTAGGTGTCATGACGAACATATCTTGCTACTTCAATCCTGATAGTCAAAAGTTAGAACCATACTTTTGCGGGTTTTCTCTTTGTGAAGCAACCTTTAATGCAACAAACTCTGTCATGGTTTGGCTGGCACGTTTGAAGAACATGAGCCGATTTTAAAGCACCCCTTTGCATTCATGAATAATGATCGATTTCAAGCTGCCCGAAGTGCCTTGCAGTGAAGTATGACTGTGCATTAGAATATGAATAATGCAATAAAATATTTTTGTTTAGATTCGGAAGGTGCCGAAGCCTGGTCAAAGTTTGAAAGTTTGACATGTTTCTGAGTTGTTTTTCAATGGATAACCACGTTACAATGTGAACTCTTGAAACAATGATGCATACTTGCGTACAACGTTTTCCATTTAAGGACGGGGGATTCTGGAGAAAGCAATGATTCCAGGAGAATATAAAGGAACGTAAATTTATAAATGGAGGAGAGTGCCAAAGGTAAGGTCATTTGAAATCTTGGTTTACAAGGTTTGCATAAATACAGGGTGGATGTGATCGGAACTCGATGGGTAATTTGAAAAGTCAACTTTACTATGAAATTTAACTAATTAATTAAATGAAACTTTATTACAATCGAAGACCTATAGGATATATTGGGCAAATATTACATTTTTATGAAAAATAAAGATAGATTCTACAAATTGACCAAGCATTAACGTCGGCATCAAAAATAAATCATACAAGCTTTTAATTGTAACATTGTCTCAAATGGATAGTCACAACCTAAGAAAGAAACACATGTAACTCATCTTCAAGGGCTCTTGACCCACACAACTTACAAATGTACTCTTCTCAAGGAAGTTGAATCCAACTTCCACTTTCAATTCTAAGATGATGAGAACTTACACAAAGCTTGCTAATAGCGTTTTAGTACTTGATTGGAATATACATCTAATTTATTAGATCTAATATGATGTAAATAAAGTTATATCCTTCCTTCTACATTAAACCACATCTAGGTTAAAAACTTCTTCTTAACTAGTTGGTGAATATGCTTAGGATTTTGCTACATGTTTTCCTAAGAGATATCCCATTTTTTCAACCATTGCATCCCTTGAAAATACCAACTATAGTCTTGCAATTCCTCAAGATCTACTTTAGAGAATGTATCTTACTTTGAGATATGTAAGCTATGAGTGTATCTAATAACAAGGCGTCTACTTCTAAAGATAATAAATCACATTCAAATAATACCATTGAGTAAGATGTTTGCATCTTTACCTTTAACTCATCAAAAAGAAAAGTTTTCTGCACTTTTTCAATATCTTTCCAAAGTTTAGCACTAAGTCTAGGCCCTAAAACAACACATTCATACAATATAGTAGGAGAGATGATAGTCTAAATAATTTGTTTTCTAACCTTCCAAGCCTAGAGTCTTAAATCCTTACACTTGTTTTTGAAAGCATATAGAGCCTTGAAACCTCTTACTATTTTTTATTTAATGTGCTTCCCCTGTATATAGTTGTTCATATAAGTGAGATTCAAATATTTAAAAGAATCTACTATTTGCACATTGGTACCTCCAAAATGAAGGTTATCACAAGTATTTCATATATCCAATATCATCACTTTGGTTTTATGTACATTCACTTGAAGACTAGATGAACAACAACAATTTTTTAAATTTTGCAACATATTTTGCATACCTTCTATGGTAGTGGAAATCAAGGCAACATAAAAGTAGATTCATTGCTTGGGATTAAATTTCGATGGCATGACTACCTTGCCCATTGCATAACCATTCTTGTATTTCATCAATAAAGATACCAAAGAGAGTTAGAGAAAGTGGACAAATTTTCTTAACTCCAAATTTGCTCTAGAATTTAAATTTCTTCTTTGAATTGCTATTTGTAATTTCGATAATTACTTCCTCATATAATCTTTAAGTTTCTACAACAATCAAATCTAAAAGGAGGTCAATTTTATGTAACTGTAATCATAGTTTTGTATGAACAATCGAATCATATGCTTTTGCAAAATCAATGAAACAAATAAAAGCTTTTTATTAGACATTTTTGCAAACTTCACCTAGTATCTAAGAGTAATCAAGTAATTGATGAGACCTTATATGTTAGGTAGCTAAGTCGTGGGGATATGATGAAGCATCATTTTGTTAAGTGTATCAATTGGTTGAGATTTCATAGATACTATATCGTTGATACCACATCATAGATGCTGCATTGCATCGACATTGTAGCATCCTTGTTGATGTATCTTAGTTGGATGCTACATCATAGATGCTACATCATATCTTCTATATGTAGGATCTAATGTTGCATCTGCTATAACTTATCTACATCGATGCATCCTCGTTAATGCATCCAAATGCATTAACGCATCTCCATTGATGCACTACTTGTATTTGCCTATAAATATGCAAGTAGCTACCACATATTTGACACCATTTAGTCAATAATATAGTCAAACTCTTGTAGTTTTATTTTAGAATCTTAGCAAATAGTCAATGAGTACTCACAGCGTGGATTTAAGCCAATTATACAGTGTCTTATTCGAGTGGCATATTCCATGAATGACAATAAGATTGAGATTAATTCATATTTATTGCACCAGTTTGACTTAGATTAAATTTACTTTCAATATAATTTACTTTCCATGTACTTAGTTAATATTTACATTTCCATGCATGTTAATCAATTACTAGAATAAGTGTGACCAGTTTTGAGCATAAACGTGTATTTGCTTGGTAATCCCAACAATGCTATTACTTAGTTCGCCTAGTAGCATAACACTTAGTAATCTCAGCATCGAGTACGTGAGTTTAGGATGTGTACAGTAAGCTCAAAATAAACACTCATTCCCCTTAGGATAGTTTAGGATTTAATTTTATTGTTAATTAGATTAAATAATTAATTTCAATATTATTATTCAGTTAGTTTAAGGCCTACACAACATCATATTCATATGCCACACTTTGAATTAAACCATACATGATGAATTGTGATTCATCAGGCTACAATATCGAATCCTCGATATTAGGTAGGTGATATTGCAGCCCAATAATGATATCGGATACACGATATTATGGTTCTTGTGTGGGCCTATAAATACACATGTAGGCACACGAGAAGGGGAGATTTTTTCAGTTAGTTTTAAGAGTCAATTTAGAGTAGGATCTTTTTGTCAATTTTTCCTCTCAACCCTTTCTCCTAGTGCATGCCTGCAATGTGATGATTGTAATTGTATGGCATCCTTTATTCAAGTGTGACGTACATCGACATGCACATGACCAAAAATGAAGATCGAGATTACTTCATCACTGCAGCATTCACTTAGTTTAATTATTTAATTTTTATTGTTATTTATTTCTTTCATAGTTAATATCTCTTCACCCTAAACTTCTTAAACGCGGAATGAGTATGAATTAATCACCAGCATTTAAGTGTGACTACTTGGTATCCCAGTAGCGTACCTAGGCCATGCACTTGGTAATCCCAATGGTAGTCATGCACGAGGTCTAAGATGTGTACAGATGATTAAGGAACAAATTCTCATCGCACTTAGGCTAGCTTAGATTCTCTCTCCCTATCTCCTATTAGTTTAACTCTCTCTCCTTTTCATCCTAGCTTAATTAAACATTATTTTCCAATGTCTCTAGGATTAGCATTAGTCTAGAAAACACATCATACACCTCACTTTGGACTAAACCATATGTGACAAAGCAATTACTAGTCCAAGTGGGAAGACAATGAATTGCAATCAATGAGTAACCATCTAGATACCACAACTAGCCCGTTTACGGAGTTCGACCAGATCGTGCGTGAAATGCTCATATTTGTATGGTTGACTGTAGAGGTACCTTGCCACTCATCAATACATGACAAAGCTACCACTAGTCCAAGTGGGAAAACAACAACCTATGATCAACACTTAACAATCTAGATATGACACTAATCCCATCCATAGAATTCAGTTGAATTCAACATTGATGAATCGCAGTTTGTCAGGCCCCGATATTGGGTACACAATATCTTGACTTGGATACAATAACGTGATTCTTGTGTTAGCCTATAAATACAACACTTAGGTGCACAACAAGAAAATTATTAGATCATTAGAGAGTTATAAGTTCTTTTCTTTTGGTAATTTAGCCTTTAGTTATTCTCAGTGCATGCTCGCAGTGTGATGTTTATAATTGTACAACACCTTTGTTTGAGTGTGATGTACTTGGACACATGCATGACCAAAAATAAAGATCTAGATTACTTTCATCATTGCAGCATTCACTTATATTAATTTCATTATTTAATTTTTTCTTTAATTACAGTTCAATTTATTGTTATTTACTTTTCCTATCATTAAGTGGAATGTGTATGCCTTAATCACAAGCGGTTAAGTGTGAATACTTGGCATGCCCAGCAGTAATCCCATGAAGTCCAAGACATGCATGGATGGTTAAGGATGGATACCATTGCCATAGGCTAATTTAGGTTTTGCTCTTATTATCAATTTAATCAATTTATCTTTTCTGTTATGAGGAGTAGCATAGAGATTAGGACAACATCATATGCCTCACTGCGGACTAAACCATACGTGACAAAGCTACTACTAGTCTAGGTGGGAAGACAGTGAACTGCAATCAATGTATAAATATCTAGGTGCCACAACTAGTCCATATGCGAAGTTTAATTAGATCATGCATACATGCTCATATTTGTATGGTTGAGCATAGGGGTACCTCACCACTCATCATTGGTGCTATTACTAGCAATGGTGCTAGTTATCTAGATTGGCTATATTACACAAGATCATTGTAATAAGGTATTAATGATATATCTTTCGAGGAGTATTCAAACACACATCATGAATCAACAACAATGTTTCACTCACATGGAAATGATTATGAACCATGTAGCACAACTATTCATTGGAGAACTAACGAATTATATAATGAAGAAGATTGGAGTGATCCATCTTATGAAGGGGTTTTTCATGACCATGGCCACCCTAACAACACTCGAAGACTACATTCACCTAAGGTAGACAATCTTCAAGGAGATGACATTAGTCCTAAACTAGGGAAGGACTCAAGGCCTAAGACCTCCTTAGTACTTAGAAATGATAAACAAAGGGATCATGAGGGACATTATAGAAGCCATGGCTATCCTACTAGTTCCTCATTTACATCTTCCTCCTCAACTTCAATGTCTAGTTCTGACAAAGATGAATGTAGGAATAGAGATAGAGCTCCATGAAAGGGTCAAAGTAAAAGCAAAAATCAAACCCACGATTACACTCAAGGTCATCAACGTGAATACTAGCCCTATCATCACCATCAATCAAATAGAGATTTTAATCACCATTTTTCTAACAATGATAAACCATTTTAAGATATCTCGCAAGCATTGCAAGAAGAGTTGACTACCTAAGCTCAACTTGAATAATATTCCAAAATTTGCAGGAGGCTATGATTCAAACCTGCAATGTCATTTATAGGTCTTCCATGATGCATGTGTGCTCAATAATATGGATAGTAAATGGCAAAAGCTTAAGCTCTTCCCTAAGATACTAATTGATAAATTCGAAGTGTGGTATAGATCATTGGAACCAAATTCAATCAGCCAATGGTCAACCATGTTAGAAATTTTTACTAAAAGATACCAGACCTATGTGCAAGTGTCCACCTTGAGGAGACAAATTCAAAGATGGAAATAAGAACAATAAGAACCCTTGGACATTGCCTTAGATAGATACTATTCCTTATTGAATAAATGTCCAGGTCATATGTTCTCCAAGAAAGAGCAAATATTCCACATTATAGATGGGCTTAGCAATGAAACAAGGGTGAACCTTGGAAAGTATGCCCAAGGACAACTATATAAGCCCCAAGGCCACCAGGTTGAAGAACTAATAGAGCATCTAGCAAAAGAAGAGAGAGAATTATCTAAATGAGAGAATGCCAAAGCATTTGAGTGAGACCCAACTCTAGAAACAACAAGGGTCTAAATCCATAACGAAAAGAAAACAACTAATTCTGAAAGGGTGATATAGTCCCAGCCTTTGTCAATACATAAATTGATAGATGAAATTGAGGCAAAGCATAACAAGATGATCATATGGGAAAATGAACAAAGTGTGAACTTAGAAGACACTGTCGAGAAGAGGATCATCCAAAATAAACCTAGTAATCAAAACAAATAGAGGGCACAGAAATCAGAAATAGTTAAGAACATTGATTGGTAACCAAGGAGAATGGCTAAGGGTAATGAGGCCAAAGGCTCAACTATGGATAGTGAGGATGGATGTGATGTTTATTTATATGACCATCCAAAGGGTCATTACCCAATCTTGTCACATCTATATGAGCATTGGACAAGGAGGTTGCACCAAAAATTCCTAAAAAGGTATTGATTTAGGCACATCCCTATTCCACAAGGTAATTATGGACAACCCCATGACCCATTGTACTATCCAAGGGGAGCTATTACCAGCCTCAACACTTTGCTCCACCACAATGGCAAAACTCATAGGCATGGGGAAGGCCACCATCTAGCCAGCGACATCTTCTCTGTCCACCAAAACCAAATGCCTACTATGTTCAACATCCTATTTCTCCAACCAGTTCTGAATCCTCTATTTGCAATCACCATTATCACTCTTGAGCACCATTGCCCCATGTCTTCTCCTGAGGGATTACCACCTCATACATCTCACACTTCTCCTCAACCTTGGTATTCTCATCCTTCACCTCCTTCTATACCACCATGACGTGTATTAGATGGTTTTTCACCACCATGCCAACCACTGGATGTAACTTGTGTTGTTGCTATTAATGAAAGTAGGTTCCCTCCACAACATTGAAACCTTCCCTTCTTTAGGCATGACTGTAAGAAGAAGAATCACACTTCTAACTTCACCTTCTATACCAGCCTAAGGAAAACTCAGTGCCACACCTTCCTTAGCCCCATCAATAGCCCCTATCACTATACCCAAGCCTCCACCTCACACTTTAACATCCACATGATCCAGTGAATTCACCAATGTGGAGGGACACATAGATCTGTGCATATTGCCATCTAGTCAAGGGTGCCATAGTGGGTCAGATTTCCCTCATAATGTACACACATCATCTAACCTGCCCCACTATGCTTTCTATAATCATGTGTGTGACCAAAAATTTCTCTACCCAACCACGATACCACAAATAGACACCTAGTGGCTGGGGCATGATGGGCCCCTAACATTTCATACATGCATGGATCCTATTCATCCACTTATTAATCCTAGCCATGACCAAATGTTTAGTAATGGGGGTCACCACCCATTCTAATTTCCAGGATTCATAACTGTTATTTTATCTTTTTTTTATGATTTTTTATCATTTCTCTATTTCTTTTACTTTTTCTAATTGTTGTTTTCAATTTTTTGTTATAATCTCAATCGTGAATAAGTTGATCATATTTCCCATTAAGGTGAGGTTTTTCTCTATGCTGCCTAGTCATAAGGGAATGATTATTTAGACATTGAGACTACCACATCCATCCACCTATTCCATTAATAAGAGGTTTGTGCTCTGGTCACAATGGTAATCTTTCTCATCATTCAACTATAAATAATTTGATAATCATTATGTCTGGAAAGACAAGTGAAGGACCAAGGTGGAATGACAAGGGTATGACACCAAGGGGATTCGTAGATTCTCTTTTGCTACTTCCATATGTTCTATCATGTTGTCAAGGTTGTAACTATATCCTTATAGATCTAATGAAAAATGGGAGTAAGAGTAACTCAAATGGCACTCAATAGGCTTCTATGGGTTCCACTGGAAAGACATGCATCCATGCCTAAGGGTAGGCGAATTCATAGAGCCAAACATGAATCAAAAAAGAAAAAATAAGAGAAGAGAAGGAAAGAAAGAGGATGAGCCATTATGAAACTCCTCTCTTGCTCCTCCCTTGAACAAAATGCCAAGTGATGTTACTCCTTGCAACTTTGATAGGCTTATGGTTTTTTGTCGATGCGATGAAGCGATGTAGTGTCACTGTAATGTGGTATGGACTTGGTCTAGAACTTGGAAGCTAGACACATGGTTATTTAACCATGAATTACACACAAGATTCCATTGTGACCATCATGAGAACCTCATGTCCCGATTTCTGCAATCCCTTCTATGTCCATCTCATCTTGTTGTCTGAGTGTTCATAACTTATGGTTGGTGTAACATAGAGTTATTATATCAACTTAGTGGTTTTAACTTGTGTGTTTTGTTCATAGGTATATGTTTCATTCAACTTCTCTAGTGCCTACGAACATTAGAGATGTGGTTCCACAAGGGCATCATAGGCTAGAGCCTGCTTTGGGGAGGACCCACTTGTGTAACTTTTGTAACTTGTCCCTATTGCACACAACACATTATTTTACACCCTTCGACTACTTACCTAAGTGAATTGTCCTTTCCCTTATCATTGTAATCAATCGTTTCTTAACAATTACTATACACCCTTTGTCCTAGCCCTTTTTCACAAATTTTCATAAATGATCCCACCATGACATACTTCTAGTGCCTCAAATTTAATTTTCTAAATATCCCAAAGCTTCCAATGTAATTTCCAATCCTTCATTATACATAAAAAATTTCTTGTTCCCACTCAGTCCTTGCATTCAATGAATTTTGGTGGCAATGGGATATCACGCACATAATATGGTGTTCGATGCAATACCAGGTACCTAATATCGGGTATGCGATATCGTGTCTCCCCTACATATATATACTCATGGCCCCATCCACTTCAAGTTCATTTCTCTCATCTAACACTAGAGGAGTTGTTCAAATTTTCCTTTGCGACTTAGTGCTTTACATATCCATCTTCCAAGTACAATATCTCACTTCCTAACATTTTGATTTCAATTTTGTTTGATCCTAGTTGAATCCAGAGTGTTTCACTTAGTCATGGGAGAGTACTATAGTGGGAGGTGTGCAAAAGTTTTTCAAAATTTTCCATTGTCCAAAGGATATCATAGGGGTAAGAAATTCAATGTTTACCAAAGAAACCTTCCGTGTTTAAATGCCAAGCAATTTTTTATCAATCACCCAGGTCACCCAAATGATTGTAAGGTCAACAATAACACCTTTTGGAGTCAGTTCTCAAAAATATTTCTAACTCTAAAAATCACACTACATAATTATGGATTGTTAATTAAGACAATGAGTGAGGTATGAATTGATAAAAATTTCTCTACATAACCCTAGTAACAATGATTTTTGTGTGATTAGAGATGGCCCCAACTAAAGGAGATCAAGCAAGACCCTCCCAAGGAGCATCTAAACACTTGAGAGGAGGTAGAGGCTAAGAGCTTCGTGTAGAACATGCAGACTAGGAGGCCCACTCATTTGGCATTCATTAGGAAACCCTTGTGATAGTGCAATCTGGCCATGTAGAAGGTGGTAAAGTTAGAGCCTTAGAACCAAGGCAACATCTTACGCTGTCCCCTTAATGTCTCCAAGCCATTTGGGAGAAGTCCATCTTTGCAGTTGTGATAGTGGAGCTCAATTTTGGGTCTTTCACTAAGTTTGCCCCTAAACCAGTGTAGACTCAACTAAAGGCATCTTCACTATGGCCCATCCTCTTGGAGAGTGGGGATTGGTATTTTGGTGAAACATACCAATTCTGGCATGGTAAGGAGGAAGGCCTCATTGCCAATATAGGTGGTGTTTTCTTTGATTTTTCTACAAAGGCCATTACAAAGGTCCTAAATCTTCCAAATGAAGGATCAAAAGTTGCTTATTTATCCACTTGCTCAGACGCAGATGCAAGGAAATTATGGTTGAAATGGGCTTACGATAAGGAGAATAAAGTTGACAGAGAATTAACCCTAGAAGAGAGGATCTACTTTAAGATCGACACTTATCACCTTTTCCCCATCAAAGGTTTAAATAGATTATCTACTTATGTGGTGTGGGGTAGTGCAATTTTGATGGGAAAATTTAATGTGAATCTACCCCATTTATATATGATAGAGATATTAAGGTAATTTGAAAAAAGAAAGATAGGGAAGCTTGCCTTGCCTTTTTCTTATCTTATCAAGAAGCTATGCAGATGTGCTAGAATCTTGGGCTGCATGAATGATGTTCCTAGAAAAGCCCAAAATTCTTAATATGCTAAACTGCTCAAACCGTCAGTGCTAAGGAAAGACATTGGAAAGAAATTAGAATAAGAGGAAGAGAAAATAGTTGGGCCCACTATGCCTCAAATAGCAGGACCTAGGCAACAATAGGAAGCGGGGTCCAGCATACAACCCATAAGCCAGCAAGTCCAACAATCGCCATCACTGCAACAAGACTATCAGGTGTCTATTAGTCACCTTCAAACAATCGCTGAGACAATCAGTTGGGAAAGTCATGATGCTGAAAACCTATTCATGGTCATTGATGATGTTGTATAGCTCACTGTTTCAGCCAACCCTGCAAGTGGACATATTTCATTGATTTTAGGAGGAGATTCCTAGTGGTCTCAATAGTTCTCTGGGAATGTCGCATCCTTTTAGGTTAGATTGGAAATTGGTGAAGGTGCCAAGGTGGTGGTCATGCAGCACTAGGATGCTGTAGGCATAGTAGAGGTGGTCCTAGATCACATCAAAGAATCATTTAACATCCCTGTTGTTCCACTAGTAGATTCCATAGGAGCACGTGATGCTCAAGTTTTGACCGATCCCTCAATGACTCCTACAAAACATGAGTTTGCTTTGGATTATGATGTCCTTGTTTGACATCCCCCAAGATGTCATAGCAACACAATTAGACCTCATTTTCATCAAAGGAAAATTGGTCATGGCTGAAATTAGGGCCAAGTAAGTGGAAGTAGAGTTACAAAGATTCCAAGAAAAGCTCATCACCCTACAAGCTGAACAAAGGGATCCTTCCCAATTTATAGCAACTAACTGTTGGCAACCATTTGGGACGTGATTGCCAATGAGTGTCCTCGAATAGGATTTAGGTGCTTGTTGGTCTTTGGCAACACCAAGGCCTAGATACCTCCAAATAGACTTAGTAGTTAATGTGAGTATGTGTGTGGTGTTGCAGTGTGTGGCTGTGAAAAATGAAACGATTGCGTTCTGTGTAAACTACAAATGACTTATCTTAAAGAGATTCAGCCAACTTTGCCAAGTACTGTGAGTTTTTGGGAGTTCCTATTTTGTTCAATTGCCTAATCTATGTAGTCCTTATAATACCTACTTGTAACAAATAAAATTTTCCAAAAACATTTGAGCACAACTCCGCGAATCTACTTCTAATTTTCCCCAGAGAGAAATAGTTCCACAAGAAAACTAGAAACAGAGCAAAATTCAATGGAAATAGAAAGGAAAGAAAGCAGATTTGTGTAAAGATCTCAAATATTTAAACAAGGTAAAATGATACGAGTAAAAACTTCGCAATAAAGCTATCCCCAAATTCAATAACTATGAATTGTTCAAACTTCCAAGGCTTAAATAAGCAATTTCTTCAAGACAATTCTACTATGCTACCAAAAAATTGCTACGTAAACTATCATGTACTAGAATCCATTTTGGCTAGATAATGGATGTCAACAATTACATTCAACAGATGCTTCAAAAGACTTGACAATTTCTGATTGAAATATCATGGAGATCACTTTAAAGATAAAAGAAGCTATTCTGGTCCCATCAAAATACCAAATATTTTCTTAACCCTCTCGACTATTGAATCGTTCAACGGCATGACTACAAGCAGAGGCTCTCTTACAACAATCCCAATAGCGGTTCTTATACATTGCACAATAATCAAATTCACTACTAAAATGCTCTTAAGTCTTTCAAACACAAGTGCTTCTATGGCAAAATTTTAATAGAAATTTTTAATTATGCAACAAGNAAGCCTTTTTATAGGGTTCAAAAGGTAGTTACATATTTCAAAATATTTTAGCTAACTTCTCTCCCAAGAAAGGAAGTTACAACTTACCCAACTAGTTAGGAGATATTTCTTGAATCTAGTTAGGAAGTTATACAAAAAATTAGGAGGAACTTATGCTAACATTGACATTTGTAAATATTACAAATATTTTATAGGCAACAACCTATACAATAATTTTTGAAAAATAAATTCAAGACCTCAATCTTATAAGAGCTTAATTCAATTTTTATTTTAGGATTTTTAATTTCCCATTGTGTATAAAGCCTTAGTAATTCACTCGGGATAATTAAATTAATGATAGGTCTTTAGCAAGGGCTCCATACCATTATCGTATGTGAGAAATTGCCAAAATTATATTTTTACCACTATACCATGTAAAATTGAAATTTTATTTCTGTAACTCCAATTTTGCGCATTTGGGTTTTGTATTTTTCTTCAGCGATGAATAAACTGCAACTTTGATTTATCGGCATTGGCTAAAACATCTCCTAGTTCTACTGATTTGGTTGTGCACCTATCTTATTATGCCTTCATGTCTCTATTGCCGCGTTCGGTGGATTGGTATGGCGATAACGAATGTGTCGGCGTTGGGCACTGCTGCTATTTTTGATAAGGTTATTTGCAGGTTCACCATTGCAAAGTCTTCTCTAGAAGGAAGCAGTTTCCTAACTTCGTACATATCCCTACATTTGGAATGCATTTTAATCGAAGTGGTTCTAATAACGGTATCTGCATCAAACCCTTTCAAAAATTATCCGGTGATAACTGACAGTTGTTACGCCCCTTTGAATATGCACGTTAGGAAGCTGTTCAAGCAATGAGATGGAACCAAAACGCAGCAACCAAAATGTATTCCCACGCATTGCCGATGAAATTCATGAAACAACGTAGAGGTCAGTAGGGTTTGATGGCATGATGACGACGTAATCACTCCTCAGCTGCACGTCGCGGACTGTCGTGTAGAATAAGAGCTCGCTGATGCAGCAGTAGTGATGGAGAAGGGGGTACTTTACGTTGATGAAGATGCCCTGATATTATCAAGAAAATATGGTAATGAGAGTAGGGTTTCAACGAAATGTGACTTTGTTTCTATGTATGATATGTGTGGATGAGGGTTTCGATTTTTCTCATCTCTCACTACCACATTCATGGTAAAGGGGATTTCATCGCCTAGGGACTTGGCCATGTCCATGGCGATGGTGGTTTTCCCAGTGCCCAGCTGCGTCATGATAAGCACCACGCGGTCGGCAATTTTGTCACTCCTACTGCCCTGGTAAAATTTTGATTGTATGGAGCGCTATGATTGGGAATGGACTGGAAGCTCTACAACTTTTTGGGCACTTTAGAAAATTAGGGATTCAACCCAATCAGATTACTTTCGTTCATGTTCTATTTGCTTACAGTCATGCAGGATTTGTGAACGAATGATTAATTTTTCAATCTTCGGAGAGAGCCTTCAGAATAGTTGACATTGCCTTTAAAGTTGTTCAATGATAAATTTAAAACCTAAAGGAAAGTAAGGTTGGACAAAGACTCTGGAATAGGACCCGTAATCTTGTTATGAGAAAGACCCATGTTCTCTAGCTGTATAAGCTTGTTGCCCAAGGATTTTGACCGGTTCCCATCAAAATTGTTGAAGGAAAGATTAACATTGACCACATTCAGCTATTCAACAATATGAATTGCAATGTTCCTGTTTAATCAGTGCAGAAATAATTTTACCCTGCACCATCGGACTACTAAATTTGTGTTGCTGCAGAGATATGCTTTCCCAAAATAAAATGGATACAAAACCAATTTTACTTGAGATGCTCTTTGATTTGCTACATATTCATATCATATAAATGATACATATAAAAATTGGACTTCCTCCATAATCTTGCTAGACTTTGGTTCTGTAAAGCCCAGTGTATCATAATATATTTATATATCTATATTGTTGCCTTGTAAAATGCATTGCTCAGAGATTTATAAGCTTACTATAGGAATGGTGCTCCTATATATTTCTTCCTTAAATTAAAAGAATTCTATTGTTAACTTATTCTTTTCCTTTCAAACTGAAATTTTTGCCACTTCTCCAAAAACTCTTAACCAATTTAATCCTTCCAACTTGCTCCATGAAGTGGCCAAATGTGCCAACATTTTTGGCCCCTTTAAAAAGGCTTGAAGAAATAAAATATGCAAGCCCTTTAAAACTGAACTATACTTAAACTTTTATTGAACATACAAATCTTTTTGGAGGAAAATTCTCATCAAACATAAGGTTTTATATTATAAAAACCTCATTCCTAGGAAAAAAAACAAACTATACATTATCAAGTCCTTCATGGACTATTCTTGGTATGGAAACTAAATTGTGAGGGTTACTCTAGTAGGAATCCTCATCTCTCTAACTGTTTTATAGGAAATGTCTGATGTGATGAAGGCTATTTTATTATTCTTTGGCTTGGTGGAGCTCTCAACTGGATCTACCGAAACTTTTTCTTCAGCACTCTTCTGTTCTTCCTCATTGGGTCTTTCATGTTCCTCTTGAGAGACAAAGGCCTCTTCCCATGACTTCTCATTCGTTGGTTTCTCTTCTCTTTTCTCCTCTTCTTTGGTGCAATCTTGATATTGTCCCGAAACATTCGACTCTATCTCTAAACCTCTTTTGAGGAAAGAAAATTCATCGGACAACCAAGCCATGAAAGGGCACTCTTTCGGAGCTCCACATGATCTAGCTTTTAGGTAAGCCTTTAACACATGTTCAGGGAAACATCCCATCACATATGGAATAAAAGGCTTTCTCATTACTCTTCCAAACTCCATCTCCTCTTCTAAATTAGCTCTCTCTAACTTTCACTACTCAACTTGAATTGAAGGATGATGAAATCCTAGGAAACCCAATCCTCTTTTTATAGGTGCTAGAAATTTGAAATCCCCTCCAAGAGTCTTCAACCAAGTTTCCTTCTTTTTAGGCATTCTAACCATTTGTCACAATCCTCACTAAGTGGTGGATGAGTCACCTTCTCCACTTGTCACACTTGTAGAATTCCACTTGTAGGCTTCCACTTGCCTCACTTGAAGGAAAACTATTTTCTAAATATATTTACTATTATAATATACTATCTACTTATCTAATTATATATCAATAGCATAATTAAACATAATAATTAATACTATATTCCTAGTAATATTATACCTAATAGTATATACATATATTACTTTGTGTAAGGACATCTTCATGTTGTATGCAATTGTCCTAAATAATGTTTTATATGCAAAAAATTATATGGAAATTGCAATTCCATGCCATCCAAAGTTGATAATTTGTAAGTATCCTTTAACAATTACTTTGTAATTTGAAAGGGACCAATCCATGTCGGGGTAAACTTATTTGGTTTCTTCATATTCCATAATAGGACAAGGTCCCCTATCTTGAAATTTCTTTTCAGAGCTTTCCTATCAAATCATCTTTTAACTTGAGAGGTATTCTATAATAGATTTTATCCCTTGCTTTATCTACTTCAGCTTCTCTTTTAATAAGCAAAGTCATGAAACTTCTATCTTTATCGATTTTTTTGCTATATCTTTGTACAAATTCAAAAGCTGAGTTTACAATCTTATTTGTAATTCTAGCTGGAAAACCATAAACTAAGTTATACGGTGATGTCCTAATAGCTTTCTTGAATCTAATTCAATCTGATCATAATGTGGATTGTAGATAATTGATCCAATTTCCTGGATTTCCATCCATCGATTTCTTGATATAAGCGATAAGCTTTTTATTGGTGGATTTTGCTAGGCCATTTCCTTGGGGATAGTAGTTTGATGAGGAAAATATGAAAATAGATTTTTCTGATGCCCATATGATAAACTCTTCAGATTTAAAGGTGCGTCCATTGTTTGACACTTACACTTAGGGTGGACCAAATCTACTTAGAATGTAGTCTTCTAGTAACTTAATCATGTCTGATGCTAAGCTTCCTCTTAGAGCCTTTGCTTCAGACCATTTAGTGAAATAATCAGTAGCTGTGAGAATAAACTTGTGTCTAGCTTTTGAAGGAGTAATTGTACCAATAAAATCCAAACCCCATTGTTGAAATGGTCTATCTGCAACTACTGGCTTCAAAGGGGCTCTAGCCTTTTTAATTTTTGCATGAATTTNGTGCTCTTTTGAAGAAAGCTCTCTTTTGACTTGCAGTTAAATTGTTTGGGATTTTCCTTATATTAAGAAACTTGAGAATTTCATCATACCAATTCTCTTCATGGGTATTAAGTGTACATACTTCACTTTCTCTAGTCATTAACTTAGCTAATTCCATTCCCTTAATTGTTTTGCATATTTCTAATGAAAATATGAAACTTTGCAACTTTATAAGCCATTTTCCTTTTTTCAATCCAATCTCATTTTGGGCTAGGAATCGCTTGACTACAAGTTCAATTAGCATAATGTGGACTAATGAACTTTCCAAATAATATTTAAAATGCTGAAGTGCTTTGATGACTGCAAAAGCTTGTTTCTCTAAGTCTAAATAATTTAATTCTAAACTTTTCAACTAATACCCAAAAAATCCAATTGGTTCATCTTGACCTTCATCATCTTTTTGTGTTAAAATGGTAGCGATATAATCATTCGAAGCAAAAGAATATAACCAAAAATATTCTTTTAGCCTAGGCTTCACCAAATACGGAGCCTCTTGTATAGAATTTTTAATTTCTGATAAAGCTCTCTCTGATTCTGGTGTTTTCTCTACTTGGACGTATGTTTTAAGCATATGCATCAAAGGCTTGGCAATTTCTGTAAACTCGGGGATGAACTTTTCCACAAATTTTATCTTCCCAAAGAAATATCTAAGAGATTTCTTACTTGTGTGATGCTCAATATTCTGTACTACTTGGATTCGGGAATTGTCTATGGCAATCCCTTCTTGACATATCACATAGCCTAATAAGCTTCCGGATTCAACCCCGAAGATACACTTCTTAGGATTTATTTAAATACCAAACTCACGACATCTATCGAAAAATTACTTTAGATGATTAATATGATCTTCCTTTTTCATTGAGAATATTGTAATATCATCCAAATAAACCACCACGAATTTTCCTAATAACTCCTTAAATGCTAAATTCATTTCTCTTTGGAAAGTAGTTGCAGCATTTGACAATCCAAATGGCATTCTTTGATAAGAAAAAGTTCCCCATTTGATGATAAATGTTGTTTTGTATCTATCATTCTTATCTATCACGATTTGATTATAACCTAAGAAACCATCTAAGAAAGAATATACTTGACAACCTGAGACTTTAATCAGCATCTCATCAATTCTTGGAAGTGGATACTTATCATTTTTTGAGGCATCATTCATATTTCTAAAGTCTACACAAAGCCTTATATCACCATTTTTCTTTCTCACTGGAACGAGGTTAGCAAGCCATGTTGAATATCGTATTGTATATATGATTCGTGCTTGCAACAACTTTTTGATTTTGGCTTCCATAGCTAGTTCAAATGATGGATTGAGTTTCCTTTGTTTTTTCTTGACTATTTTGCAACCTTCTATTAAAGGAATTTTATGTGTCATCACATCTTGCCTAAAAGCTTTAAGATCATCATAAGACCAAGCAAAATTGTCCAAATTATTTCTTAGACATGTTAACAAATTTTTCTTGAAACTCGAATCTCTTCCCTTTGTAACATTCAACATCTTTGGCATCCTATGTAATCCAAAATTCACTACCTTGAAAGCTTGACTATCTGGGCTCTGTATATCCTTCCTAGTAAGTAAATTTTTCCTAAACTCATGTTCCAAGTCAATCATCCTTTTTGGAATGAAATTAGCTTTGGAGTTTGATGACGTTTCAGGTATCACCTGACCCTCAAATTCTTGTTTATTTTTCATAAATCTTAGTACTTGATCATCATATTCAAATACTTGTAAATGTCGTATATTATCTGGTACTGATGGCTGATATTCTTCTTCAATCATGACATCCTTGTAACTTTCTATTATTTGCATATCCAATGTTGAAGCTGCCTTTGCCAAATCATCTGCTATAAGATTCTCTTTTCTATTTATATACTTTATTTGANAATCATCTGCTATAAGATTCTCTTTTCTATTTATATACTTTATTTGGCAATGTTGAAATTGATCTAACATCTTATGAGAATGTTTCTTATAAGGTCTTAAGAATGAGCTCTTTACTACACAGTTACCCTTTACTTGTTCACAAACTAATCTTGAGTCTCCTTTTATAGTGATTACTCTGATCTTTTTGTCTAGAGCTATTCTTATACGAATACATAAAGCTTCATACTCAGCCTTGTTGTTCGTACAAAGGAAAGATAGATGAATTTCCTTGAGAATTTTAGGTGAATCATTCCTTAATATAACTATGCCGACTCCTACACCTTTTGAATTACATGAACCATCAATGTATAACTTCCATTTATCCTCATTCTTTGATTGTTCTTTTTCAGAACTATAATTTTCTTGAAGTGTACAGATTTTGTTTTCAATACCTCCTTTTTCAGCCATTTTACTTCTTCCATTTGAATTAATGTTATCAATCATTAAAGGTTTTCTATAGATGTAGATTTGATTTGGTTCTCCTTTCCAAGGTAACCACATGTGAGAATAATCTGTTGATATGTAACCTGAGAAATTCTTGCTCCAACTTCTACTCAATAAGAGACTATGTGAATCTGGTATATCTGCCACTTGAATAGTTACTCTACTTCTGATGTGGGGTTCAGAAGCAATTTCCAATAGAACATTTGGTAATTGACCCACAATCTTTACTCTACTTTTATCCACTTGAACAATCTTTTTATTTGATTTTTCAGGAATCAAACCAAGTTTCTTACATATAGACAATGGCATTATAGTAGACGTAGCTCCAGAATCAACCAAACAATTGTGTAAGAATTTATCCTTTAATTTCATTGTCAAAAGGAAAGGAGGAGCTTCCTTATCATATGAAGTCTTTAATTTCTCATCATTACTAGACACATAGCTTAACTCTGATTCTCTAACTCTCCTTTTACCTTTAATGAACTCTAAAGCCTTTCTTTGCTGATCTCCTATTTGAAGCAACTGATAGAGGCTAATATTGGCCTTGACATGTTTAAGGTCTTCTATCAAATCATATTCTCCATCACCAATGAAGCTTGATCTCTTTATCCATTTATTAAAAGACTGATTTGGAGTGCTTTGCTCCACTTGATTGTCTTTACCTTTATTCTTATCCTTTCTACTTGGCTCAAAAGCTTTTCTCTTAGTAGATGGATCAGTAATAACATTTGGGGGTCTAGAAGTAGTTAGTCTTTCCTTAGATCGAAGACTATATCCATTTTCCTCATTGTTATTACATTCTTCATCTGAAGACATATCTTCTTCAGAACTTGATAGAGAAGAAGTATCACTAGATCCATTGCTAGAAGATTTACTTGCATAGTGAACACTAGATAACTCATTATCAGATTCAATATCAAGAAAGTTGGACATAATAAGATCACTTTCATCCTCATCTTCTACTAACTTAGTGTCTTGATGTTTATGCTTTCTATTTTTCCTTTCTTCCTTGATATTAACTCTTGCCAATGCTTTTTCAAGCTTCACTATTTTGTTAGACATATCTCTCATTAATTGTCCTTTTTCAGATCCTACTCTTTCATGTTCTTGCTCTTTCTTAACATGAGATGGACCTGGTAAAGCTTTAAATTGAGCAAAATCTTGCATAGGAATCATAACTCTTTCTTCTCTTTTTTGAATTGCAATATTTTCTTCAGGATTCAAGTTCAACTATTTTTCTAACTGTATAGCTTCACTAAAGTAGTCATTTAGTGTAGTTAAGTTTGGAGTTCTCCTTAACCAAATTGAAATGTTGGGGTTGACAGCCTTAAGATAAGTTTCTTTAAGCATTTCTTCTGATGGCCTATATTGTCTTTGAAAGAGTCCACAAATTCGTTGAAACTTGATGTTAAAATCTCTAATTGACTCTTTAACTCCTTGCTTAGCTTGTATCAGCCCACAGTATAGTTGTTGTTGATCTAATTGATTACCAAACTGGGCTAAGAAAAGATTCTTCATGTCATCCCAACTTGTAATACTATTACTTGGTAAGTTTGAATACCAAATCTGAGCCATATCCTTTAGATTTGATACAAACAACCTACAAGCTTGATCTTGATGTTGAATATTTGCATGAGCTAAAGCTAACTCAAACATGTGAATATATTCTTCAGCTAAATAAACTTTTCTAGGAATGAAAGGCTCAGGCAAATATTTGTAAACTACCTTAGGAATATCATTGTAATTTTGAAATCCTAATGGTGTAACTCTTTGCCAAGGATTTTCCATCCTATTCCTTTCGATAGTTGAACTCTTAGACTTTCTAGATGTTATCTTATAAATCGATAAACCAGATATAATGGGTGATCTTCTTGATCTTCTAGTTTTCACTCCACTACTTGTTCCCAATTCGAAATTTTTTTTTTCTTTTGATGAAGAATCAGTCTTAGAATCAAGAATATCTTTTGAAACTATTAAATTTTCCAAACTATCAATCTTCTTGCTCATGAACTGAAAATAGCATTTAATTTTTTAAACCTTTATAGCAACAAAGAATTTTTGATGTGCTAAAATTAGAAGGCTTATAAACTTAGAGGCTAAATTTTCAGCCCTCCTTCTAGCACCAAAAGAATTATTGGTGACCATTTGGGATGCAACCACCAACGAGTGTCCTCAAACAGGATTTAGGTGCTTGCTGGTCTTTGGCAATACTAAGGCTTAGATACCTCCAAATAGAATCAGTAGTTAATTTGAGTATGTGTGTGTGCTGTTGCAGTGTGTGATTGTGAAAAATGAAATGATTGCGTTGTGTGTAAACTACAAATGACTTATCTTAAAGAGATTCAGCCAACTTTGCCAAGTACTGTGAGTTGTTGGGAGTTCTTATTTTGTTCAATTGCCTAGTATATGTAGTTGTTATAATACCTACTTGTAACAAATAAAATTTTGCAAAAACATTTGAGCACAACTCCGAAAATCTACTTTTAATTTTCCCCAGAGAAAGAAATAGTTCCACAAGAAAACTAGAAATAGAGCAAGATTCAATGGAAATAGAAAGGAAAGAAAGAAGATTTGTGTAAAGATCTCAAATATTTAAACAAGGTAAAATGATACGAGTAAAAACTTCGCAATAAAGCTATCCCCAAATTTAATAACTATGAATTGTTCAAACTTCCATGGCCCAAATAAGCAATTTCTTCAAGACAATCCTACTATGCTACCAAAAAATTGCTGCGTAAACTATCACGTACGAGACTCCATTTTGGCTAGATAATGGATGTCAACAATTGCATTCAATAGATGCTTCAAAAGACTTGACAATTTCTGATTGAAATATCATGGAGATTCACTTTAAAGATAAAAGAAGCTATTCTGGTCCCATCAAAATACCAAAGATTTTCTTAACCCTCTTGACTATTGAATTGTTCAATGGCATGACTACAAGCAGAGGCTTTCTTACAACAATCCCAATAGCAGTTCTTATACGTTGCACAATAATCAAATTCACTACTAAAATGCTCTTAAGGCTTTCAAACACAAGTGCTTCTATGGAAAAATTTTAATAGAAATTTTTAATTATGCAACAAGAACAATAAGGGCAATCTAAAAATCCAGAAATTACTTGCCAAGGATGATACTATCTAAACCACTAGCTAAACAATTTAAACAAAATAAAAATAAAACATAACTCACAGGACTATGACAAAAGGCTAAAATCTTTTCTTTAGTCAGTCATCTTATAAGCAATCTTTCACAATGTGTGACCCCAAGTGTGTGCTAGTAGTCCCCCATATTCCTTTCCTCTTACCCCTGAAGCCTTTTTATAGGGTTCAAAAGGTAGTTACATATTTCAAAATATCTTAGCTAACTTCTCTCCCAAGAAAGGAAGTTATAACTTACCCAACTAGTTAGGAGATATTTCTTGAATCTAGTTAGGAAGTTATACAAAAAATTAGGAGGAACTTATGCTAACATTGACATTTGCAAATATTACAAATATTTTATAGGTAACAATCTATACAATAATTTTTGAAAAATAAATTCAAGACCTCACTCGTATAAGAGCTTAATTCAATTTTTATTTTAGAATTTTTAATTTCCCATTGTGTATAAAGCCTTAGTAATTCACTCGGGATAATTAAATTAATGATAGGTCTTTAACAAGGGCTCCATACCATTATTGTATGTGAGAAATTGCCAAAATTATATTTTTACCACGAGACCATGTGAAATTGAAATTTTATTTCTGTAACTTCAATTTCGCACGCTTGGGTTTTGTATTTGTCTTCAGCGATGAATAAACTGCAACTTTGATTTATCAGCATCGGCTAAAACATCTCCTGGTTCTGCTGATTCGGTTGTACACCTATCTTACTGTGCCTTCGTGTCTCTGTTGCTGGATTCAGTGGATTGGTATGGCAATAATGAATGCATCAGTGTCAGGCATTGCTGTTATTTTTTATGAGGTTATTTGCAGGTTCACCATTGCGAAGTCTTCTCTAGAAGGAAGTAGTTTCCTAACTTCATACATATCCCTGCATTTAGAATGCATTTTAATCAAAGCAGTTCTAATAATGGTATCTTCATCAAAATCCTTTCAAAAATCATCTAGTGATAACTGAAATTTGTTACACCCCTTCAAATATGCATGTTAGGAAGTTGTTCAAGCAATGAGACAGAACCAAAACGCAGCAACCAAAATGTATTCCCACGCGTTGCTGATGAAATTCGTGAAATAGCACAGAGGCTATTAGGGTTTGATGGCGTGATGATGACACAATCACTCCTCATCTACACATTGTGGACCACCGTGCAGAATAAGAGCTCATTGATGCAACGGTAGTGATGGAGAAGGGGGTACCTTAATTTGATGAAGATGCCCTGATATTATCAAGAAAATATGGTAATGAGACAAGGGTTTCAACAAAACGTGACTCTATTTCTGTGTATGATATATGTGGATGAAGGTTTTGATTTTTCTCATCTCTCACTGCCACGTTCATGGAAAAGGGATTTTTGTCACCTAGGGACTTAGCCATGCCCATGTAGATGGTGGTTTTCCCAATGCCCAGCTGTGCCACGATAAGCACCGTGCGGCTGACGATTTTGTCACTCCTACTGCCCTATTAAAAATGTGATTGTCTGGAGCACCATGATTGGAAATGGACTAGAAGCTCTACAACTTTTTGGGTGCTTCAGAAAATTAGGGATTCAACCGAATCAAATTACTTTTGTTCATGTTCTGTTTGCTTGCAGTCATGCAAGATTTGTGCACGAATGATTAATTTTTCAATCTTTGAAGAGAGCCTTTAGAACAGTTGAGGTTGCCTTGAAATTTTTTAAATGATAAATTTAAAACCTGAAGAAAAGTAAGGTTGGACAAAGACTCTGGAATAGAACCTGTAATCTTGTTATGAGAAAGACCCATGTTCTCCAGCTGTGTAGGCTTGTTGCCCAAGGATTTTGACCGGTTCCCATCAAAATTGTTGAAGGAAATATTAACATTGACTACATTTAGCTATGCAATAATATGAATTGCCATGTTCCTATTTAATCAGTGTAGAAATAATTTTACCCTGCACCACCGGACTGCTGAATTTGTGTTGCTGCAGAGATATGCTTTCCAAAACCAATTTTACTTGATATGCTCTTTGATTTGCTACATATTCATATCATATAAATGATACATATAAAAATTGGACTTCCTCCATAATCTTGCTAGACTTTGGTTCTGTAAAGCCCAGTGTATCATAATATATTTATATATCTATATTGCTACCTTGTAAAATGCATTGCTCAGAGATTCATAAGCTTACTATAGGAATGGTGCTCCTATATATGTCTTCCTTAAATTAAAAGAATGCTATTGTTAACTTATTCTTTTCCTTTCAAATTGAATTTTTGCCACTTCTCCAAAAACTCTTAACTAATTTAATCCTACTAACCTACTCCATGAAATGGCCAAATGTGCCAACACTAACCAATTAGACATTTTCAGAATTGAGCAACTGAATACATTGTTGGAAGAAAATAAAAGGATGACAAGGGAAAAAGAATAGGTTGATTGGGATGCTTCAAAGGCACAAGCTCAGATGTATGCATATGCAAAAGCTCTCAGGGTCTTACAAGAGGAGAATAAACTACTTGCTACTGAAAATATTTAGTTGACAACAGTTGAGAAATAGAAGAACGTTCTTGAAGAAAGTTTTCAACAAATGTGAGAACAACTAGTTTGGATCAACCAAGACATCAATCACTTGGCTAGGGAGAATAGAACCCTCTTTATGAAGGAGGTCTGTGCCATCCAACAAAAGATGGCCATAGAAATAAGTGCATGGCAAAATGAGGCCAAGAAGCACGAGAAGTTAAAAGAAAACTTCCATGATCAAGTGGGGATGTAAAAGGAAATCATCAAAAAGGAAATCTGTATGGCTAAGGCTTACATTAATTTTTTTAGTGCTTAACACACTGACTAAGAAGCTATACTAGATACTTATGCCTTCGCCCACCAAGCAGAATTGAAAAGTTGGGATCTACAGCTTTAGAACATAACAGAGTACATGGAGTTGGCAAATCTGTGATATGCCAACTTGGCCATGTTAATAGTAGGGCACCCAGGAACTAAGCTTGAGAAGTAGGTAGTTGCCACTTATGCTAAGTATGAGACAAAGTTTGTGAAACATAAGAAGACATTGCAAAAATTAGAAATAGCAAAATCTGAATTAGAAGTGGTCAAAACAAGCTACCATAACCAAAAAATATGAAGCAGCAAACTTGGCTTGATGGTTAATAGATTACTAGGAATTATGAGACAAAGCTAGAGCCAATGAGGAGAAATGATGATAGTTTGCTACATGGTATGTTAAAGCAAATTAGATGTTTCCACAATAGCTGTGTCCGTGGGAGGTGCCAAGTTCATCAAATATTGGAACATCAACATGGACTATGCATGATCCTTAGATAGAAGAAGAGAACCTACCAGCAGTTCTCACCCATCAACAATCTTAGAAGCCTGCAGGGCTAGACAAAGGAAAAGCACCAATGGAGGAGCCACCACCTCTAGGAACCACATGAGTTCCAACATTTTGTATTTTGTATTTTGTGTCCAAATTTTGTATTCCCATACTGTGGCATGGTGAGTCATTAATAGTCAAGAATCCCATACCTTCATAATGTTTTGTAAGAGACTCATTTCTCATTGTATTAACTTGAGGATGAGTTTATATTCAATCATGGGGGTATGATAAATCATGGTTTGCCAGGCCTTGATATCAGGTACATGATATCATGGCCTAGATATGATATCGTATACATGATATCATGATTTTTGTGTTAGCCTATAAATACAACACTCAAGCACATAGCGAGAAGATTATTAGATCATTAGATAGCTAGAAGTTCTTTTCTTTTGGTAGTTAAGCCTTCAGTTATTCTTAGTGTATGCCCACAATATGATGTTTGTAATCGTATGACACCTTTGTTTGAGTGTGACATACTTGAACACGTGCATGACCGACAATAAAGATCAATATTACTTTCATCATTACAACATTCACTTAGATTAATTTCATTTTTAATTATTTATTTTTTCCTTTAATTACAGTTCAATTTATTGTTATTTACTTTTCCTATCATTAAGTGGAATGTGTACACCTTAATCACAAACATTGTAGTGCGAATACTTGGCACACCTAGCAGTAATCCCATGAAGTCCAAGATGTGTACAGATGGTTAAGGATAGATAAGATCACCATAGGCTAATTTTTGTTTTGCTCTTATTATTAATTTAATCAATTTATCTTTTCCATTATAAGGAGTAACATAGAGATGAGAACAACATCATATGCCTCACTCTGTACTAAACCATACGTGACAAAGCTACTCCTAGTTTAGGTGGGAAGAAAATGAACTATAATCAACATATAATTGTCTAGGTACCACAACTAGTCCATCCACAGAGTTCAACCAGATCGCGTGTACACACTCGTATTCATATGGTTGAGCATAGGGGTACCTTGTCGCTCATCAAACATGAATACTTATGATTCGTGTGGTTGGACATAGGGGATACCTATTGTTCATCAGTAATCTATTGTGGAGTGAATTTATCTTAAACCTACTTAACATCTTGTCCTAACAGAGTTACCTTTAGGCCAAGGACTAATTCTCTTTTCTAGTAAAGTGCCCAACAACCTAATAAAAATATTACTCACAATGATCATTCAATAATTGCGCAAATTATTTTTATCCCATTTTTTATATAACAAAACAAATTTAGTAGTTTTTGAATGTTGATCTAATCCTTGATCCATTGTTAAATTAAATATGTGCCAATCTTTCTATGAATAGTAGATCTTACCCACTTTAAGAATTCTACATAAAAATCATTTTATTCCACAGCTTTGCCAAATGCTAGCTTTTTAGTACCCTTTGTGACTTTCTCAAGAGTAAATTAGAGAGGTTCTTGTTGTACAATAGTAGTAGAATTATCATCTTCTCCTATAAATATTTTATTGTAAATTGAGTAAATATCTTGTAAAGGAAAATTAAATAATAAAGAGGCTTTAGGACAAAAACATTGTCAAAACTATCTAGGTTCCTTTTAATGGTGTAAGAAAAATATTTTTGCTACTCCCTACTAAATTTCTTTCTCTTGGTTCTAATTAAGAATTTATATCCCTTAACTAAGATTTTTCTATGACTCTAATTTGCATTCTTATTATTCTTTCTAGCCTACATGCAATCCTCATCAAAACAAGTTTTCTAAGCACCATGTTGTTATGAATGCACAACTTATGTAGCTACTATAAGAAAAATTTGTTCAAGCTCCTTATGTAATATTTCAAAAGTTCATTTGTTATGTGCTGCATTCATATATTTTTTCTTGACTTCTAGAGTGAGTCTATACTAATTTTTTTTTCTATTTTTATTTTTTGTTTTTTAAAACGAATTTGAATTTGAGCTTGGATACAACCACTCAAAGAGGTTAGGCTTTTGCTCATCTACTAACCCTCCTTGGATCCACTTAGCAGGATGAGCACTTTTGTTTCAAGTGATGATGTTTTCTGAGAAAGAATTCAAATTTACAAAAAAAACTTTATGTGATTATGGCAAGACTTCTCTAAATCTTCTATAACTTTCAAGTTCTTAATAAAATCAATATCTTCATGAAAACATAGAAGAAAATCAATGCAAGAGTTACCTAAAGGTCCTATGAAAGTAAATAATAAAAATTAAGTAAATCCAACAAGACCATTACTTATTAGAAGATCAACTATTTTTCTCCATTCTAATAGTTATTAATCTAAGTTATTAATAGTGCCATCTATAAAGTGTCATGTCTAGCTATGATCTTCAACAATGTCTAAACTACCAATGTTATGTTGCTGCTGAATAATATGTATTGGTTATGAACCTATTCTTGCATTAAAATCTCCACAAATAAATATTGAGTCGTTTGTTGAAAATTATACAATATCTCTACCTAAGAACTAAAAACAAAGATCACAAGACAACTCTCTAGAATCATACAATGTAGCATCTCTAGATGCAAAATAGCATATGGCAAGGAAAGCACAACCATGTTGACATAAGATTTTTAGCTAAGCATATTATTTATGTTCACAAAATTTTCTTAAAAGCATAATTTTCAAGAGATTTCTTTAACAATGTGATAGCTTTGGACAGCAACATGATAGTTTTCGTTGCTATCCATTGATAGCTTACGTTGCTATCATTGGCAAGAAATGTGTGGAAACGATTGTCATCGATTGCAACATATGGTGACAACTCGTTGCAATCCATCCGTTGAAATCTATTCATTGTTATCTTGTAATGGTCTCATATTTTTCTAATTAATGGTAACTAATTCC
>MNCI01002098.1:482456-518685 GCA_015680685.1 Gnetum montanum | reverse complement strand
CATATAATTCAATAGTTTCCTCATAAGGATATATGGATCTATTTGAATTAAAATTTAGCCCACAGGAAACTTTATGTCATTTGATTCATATCTTGCATGTTTTACATTGGTAAATGTGCCCTAAGGTATTTTCATCACATATATAGTATTGTGATTAATCATCTGTCATATGATAGATTTTGTCCCACATGAATTTCCATTATATTTACAGTGATTAATCAGGGTGAAGTATTGAATTATTTTTCTTAATTTGTCCACAGGGATTAAAAAAAGGAATATAGTTTAATAGCTTCATCATAAGGATATATGAGTCTGTTTGAATTAAAATTAAGCCCACAGGCAATTTTATGTCATGTGATTCATATTTTTGCATGTTTACATTGGTACACATGTCCTATAGTTTATAGCCTAAAATTTAGTGACATAAGCATGTTTATTTTGCAGCTATGCAACCTGTAAATTACTCTGACTTTAAATGTGACATTCCTGAATTGATGGGTGATAATTACAAGGTGTGGAAGGAGATAGTTCTCCTTCATTTAGGATGGATGGACATTGATTATGCTATCCGTAAGGATGAA
Organism: Gnetum montanum; assembly: GCA_015680685.1. Taxonomy (NCBI): domain Eukaryota; kingdom Viridiplantae; phylum Streptophyta; class Gnetopsida; order Gnetales; family Gnetaceae; genus Gnetum; species Gnetum montanum. The sequence continues at coordinate 518,104 of MNCI01002098.1, read as the reverse complement.
CCACCTGCGGTTAATGCAACTAGCCATCCAGATGATATTGACCTTTATGATAAATGGGAGCGATCTAATCGTTTCTGCGTAATGTTCATAAAAACCAAGATCTTGGCTGATATACGTGGATCATTGGAACAGTATAACAATGTGCGCGCTTTGTTAAAAGCTATTGATGAATAATTTGAAACATCAGACAAAGCGTTGGCCAGCACCTTGATAATGAAGTTCTCATCCATGAAGCTCACTAGAATTGGTGGTGTGCGTGAGCACATCATGCACATGAGGGACATAGCAGCTCAACTAAAAACACTTGAGGTTGAGAGGTCTAAATCTTTCCTTGTGCACTACATCCTAAACACGCTCCCACCGCAGTATGGACTCTTTAAGATTTCTTACAACACACAAGGACAAATGGTCAATTAATGAATTGATGATCGTGTGTGTACAAGAAGAGGGTAGACTTGCCATGGAAGCGAAGGATAGTGTGCATCTGGCCATGCAAGGAAAGAATACAAAACAAGTCAACACTAAAGGGAAGGGAAAAATCGCTCCACAAGCTGATATCAAGAAGGAATCTAGATGCTTTTTCTGTAATAAGAAAGGGCACATAAAGAAAGATTGCCTTAAACATTAGAGATGGCTTGAAAAGAAAGGTACTCAATTCTCATTTGTTTGTTTTGAATCTAATATGGTTGATGTTAGTCATAACACATGGTGGATTGACTCTGGTTCTACAATCCATGTTACTAATTCCTTGCAGGGATTAGCAAACCTAAGGAAGCTAGTAGGAAGTGATTCATGCATCTATTCGGGCAACAAGATGCGCTCACATGTGAAAGCGATTGGCACAAGCAAATTAGTTTTAAGTAGTGGTTTTGTTTTGGATTTGGAAAGGACATTTTACATTCCTTTTTTTTCAAGGAATTTAATTTCTGTATCAAGGCTTGTATCATTGGGATTTTCCTTTAACTTTTCAGATACTATGTTCAGTTTATCTTATAGATCTGAAATAGTTGGAAATGGTACATTAATAGATGGTCTTTTTCAACTTAATTTACAAAACGACAGTTCTTACACTTCTATGCATGTTCATGTTGGCATTAAGCGATGTGTTATGAATGAGGAATCCTCTATGTTATGGCATTGTAGATTAGGCCATATCTCCATTGAGATAATCAAGCGCTTGGTAACTGATGGAGTACTTAGTACTCTTGATTTTACTAACTTTGAAACTTGTGTAAACTGCATAAAGGGAAAGTAGACCAATGTGTCAAAGAAAGGTGCCAAGAGGAGTTCTACCATATTAGAAATCATACATACAGATATTTGTAGTCTAGATATGGATGTATATGATCAATGGTATTTCATTATCTTTATTGATGACCACTCACGATACATGTATCTCTACTTGCTTCATCACAAAAATGAAGCTTTAGATGCTTTTAAGGTATTTAAGGATGAAGTAGAGAAACAATGCGGTAAGAAAATAAAGATAGTGAGGTCTGATAGAGGTGGTGAATACTATGGTAGATACACTGATGATGGACAAGCACCTGGTCCCTTTGCTAAGTTTCTTCAAGAGCATGGGATTGTTGCCCAATACACTATGCCTGGTTCTCCGGACCAAAATGGTGTGGCAGAAAGAAGAAACCGAACATTATTGGACATGGTGCGGAGTATGCTTAGCAGCTCCAAGCTTCCTAAGTCTTTGTGGAATGAAGCCCTTAAGACGGCAGTGTATATATTAAACCGAGTTCCAACCAAGGCTGTCTCTAAGACACCATTTGAATTGTGGAAAGGTTGGAAACCGAGTTTGCGACATATACGCATTTGGGGATGCCCGTCTGAGGTAAGAGTCTATAATCCACAAGAGAAGAAGCTAGACCCTAGGACCATAAGTGGGTATTTCGTTGGATATGCCGAACGGTCTAAGGGATACAGATTTTATTGTCCATCACATACTACTAGGTTTGTGGAATCAAGGAATGCTAAATTTCTTGAGAATGACTTGATTAGTGGGAGTCATCATTCCTGGAACGAAATTCCAGCGACTGATCATGCGGATGCTCAACCCTCTACTTCAAGTACTCGATTGATTGTTGTACACAACACGCCTACAGTACAAATACGTGATGTACATCCACCAGTCGTTGAAGTTCCACAAACTGCTGGTCAAGACATAGTAGATCCAGCTGAACAACAGATACCAGTTCCTGTTGAACAGCCCGTTGATCATCTTGCCCCTCAGGAGCCTGATGAACCAACATTAAGACGATCTACTAGAATAAAGCGATCAGCGATTCCTAGTGACTATATAGTGTATCTACAGGAATCTGACTACAACATAGGAGCCGAAAATGATCCTGACACGTTTTCACAAGCCATGAGTTGTAAGGAATCCGACTTATGGTATGATGCCATGAAAGATGAGATGAACTCTATGTCCACTAATGGAGTCTGGGATCTTGTCAAGTTGCCCAATGGTGTTAAAGCCATAGGATCCAAATGGGTCTTCAAGACTAAAAGAGACTCCTTGGGCAACATTGAAAGATATAAGGCTAGACTTGTTGCCAAAGGGTTCACTCAGCAGGAGGGAATAGATTACATGGAGACCTTTTCTCCTGTATCTAAGAAGGACTCCCTTCGTGTGATCATGGCATTGGTAGCTCACTTTGATTTTGAACTACATCAAATGGATGTGAAAACAGCATTCCTTAATGGTGATCTAGAGGAAGAGGTTTATATGAAACAACCTGAAGGATTCTCCTCTAATGATGGTGAGCAATTGGTATGCAAGCTTAAGAAGTCTATATATGGCTTGAAACAGGCCTCCCGTCAGTGGTATTTGAAATTCCATGATGTCATCACTTCATTTGGCTTTGAAGAAAACATCATGGATCAATGCATATACCAGAAGGTCAGTGGGAGTAAAATCTGTTTTCTTGTCCTCTATGTGGATGATATCCTTCTTGCAACCAATGATCATGGATTTTTATATGCGGTGAAACAATTTCTCTCTAAGAATTTTGACATGCAGGATATGGGTGAGGCATCTTATGTCCTTGGCATTAAGATCCATAGGGATAGATCTAGATATATTCTGGGTCTATCGCAGGAAACCTATATTAATAAAGTTCTAGAGAGGTTTCGGATGAAAGATTGTTCACCAAGTATTGCACCCATTGTAAAGGGTGACAGGTTCAATTTGAACCAGTGCCCTATGAATGATTTAGAGAAAAGTCACATGAGCAACATTCCATATGCTTCAGCTGTTGGAAGCCTTATGTATGCTCAGGTCTGCACACGACCTGACATTGCATTTGCTGTGGGGATGTTGGGCCGATATCAGAGTAATCCAGGTATCGACCACTGGAAGGCTGCAAAGAAAGTCATGAGGTACCTTCAAGGTACAAAGGATTACATGCTTATGTATCGACGAACTGACCATTTGGAGGTGATTGGCTACTCCGATTCAGACTTTGCTGGCTGCGTTGATTCCAGGAAATCAACATCAGGTTATGTTTTTATGCTAGCTGGAGGAGCCATCTCCTGGAGGAGTGGAAAGCAAACCTTGGTTGCTACTTCCACAATGGAGGCAGAGTTCGTTTCTTGTTTTGAGGCTACTTCACATGGTGTATGGTTAAAGAGTTTCATATCAGGGCTTAGAATTCTGGATTCAATATCTAGGCCATTACAGATATTTTGTGACAATTCAGCTGCTGTCTTTATGGCTAAGAATAATAAGAGTGGCAGTCGAAATAAACACGTCAACATAAAGTACTTAGCCATAAGGGATCACATTAAAGAAAATAAAGTGGTCATAGATCATATCAGCACTGAATTAATGCTAGCTGATCCTTTGACCAAAGGAATGCCACCACGGTCATTCAAGGATCATGTCACTCGGATGGGACTTGGTTCCATGATGTAATATGTTGTACAACATTACAGTGTTAATGAAACTCTATTCAGTTGTGCGTTTTCTCATACAGTTGCGCATAAAGTCATTAGAGAACACACACATAAGGTCGGACCGCGAATAAACATTGGGTTTGTTCATACAGTTAAAGTTACCATATAAAGGAATTAACTTTGAGAAATAATACATTGTAATACATGGAAGATACTACTCGCATTAAGAGGAACTATCGCCATGATTCATGTATTTGTTTCTTGAAAGTTGGATATTAGAATAAATATGGAGACCAAGTGGGAGATTGTAACAATGTGATAGCTTTGGACAGCAACATGACAGTTTTCGTTGCTATCCATTGACAGCTTACGTTGCTATCCTTGGCAAGCAACGTGTGGAAACGATTGTCATCGATTGCAACATATGGTGACAACTCGTTGCAATCCATCTGTTGAAATCTATTCATTGTTATCTTGTAATGGTCTCATATTTTTCTAATTAATGGTAATTGATTCTGAGGCCTTTTGGGTTCTTGATGGGAGAACAAGGCACAGGGAATCAATTGCAGTGTAGTAGTTCAGGTCCCTTTCATAGTCGCTTACAGTCTGCATACACCATCACCGCAGAGTGCCCGTGTGAAAGAAGATCCGGAACATTCAGGAATCAATGGCATCAATGGCTGGAGGTCAGTTCGATCTATTTTTCAAAATTGATTTGTGCATTTTTGTTTCATGCACATTTGTAGATTAAGAGATCTGTTTTTACATGCTTCTGCTTGTGCAATCTAGTTTTTGATGCACGTAAGATTTCTCACATAATTTCTTCACTAACACTACAATACTACTAGAAGTCTTGCCTCATCAATTTACTCTTGTATTTTTTGTAATGAATTTAACAAATCCAAGAACTACAAAATTTTTAAAACCAACATCTTCCTAAGCTTTAATAAAATAAAAAATATCAAAACTATTAAAGAAACTAATACTATTCAAAGAAATAACTTTATTTGCAATTCCACCATGTATGTTAAGAAATCCACACCTTAAAGGGCCAATACATTTTTTAAATAGTTTTTGGAATATTTTTTATTTATGATTACTATCATGTTTCTAGAATTTAGGTATACTACAAAACTCTATTCACAAGTTTTCTTAACCTTTTTCTGTTATTTAGTCTTTTTTGCAAGTTCCTTTTGGGTAAGATATTCATTTATCCAAATGCTTTTTCCATTCTCACTTTGCTTCAAGTGGCTTCATTATCTCCAAACATGCACTATCTCTTCTATATCATGCAACTTAACAATTACTTGAAGCTTTTCACATTATTCACCTATTATCCTAAAAACTTTATTAGTGTTCAAAGAAGTTATATGCATATCATCTATAATTTTTTCAACTTTCTTAAATAAAGTTTCATTTATTTCACCCTTTGTCTTTGGGATACCTACAAAACAAAATTATTTTCATTATTTCTTTTTTATCTTGCTCTTTCAAAGTGTCAGTGATTACAAACTCTATCTTTGTCTCTATTCCTTCAAGATTAGATTCCTAACCATATGCTCTCATTGTGCAACTGGAATTTCTTTGAAAGATGCCACAATTAGAGATTTATTTTATACCCTGTGATGATGCCATAATAAAATTTTTAAATTTCTTGTGTAAATGACTTAACCTCTTCGACAATAAATTATTAATCAAAATATTAATCAATCTACCTTGCCTCTAACTATCCTTCTTCCTATCTTAAATTAAATAGAAGTTGAAACTTGTGGTAGAAATCCTTAATTTGAAAACCCTCACTACCAAAGTTCTTGCCACTTTAAATCAATGTTAAAATCCTCATCGTTGAAACCTCTTCTTCCTTCTAACCAAAAAATTTTAAAAGTTAGAGTTGAACCCATGATCTCTAAGTCATCAAACCTAGATTTTAAACAATACTTTTTCATCCATAATAATGCATAGTGATAGAGGCCTTAATAGTGAAACCAGCTAATGGTGTTGTATATCGAAAGTGGTTAATTAATACTAGCTCAAAAAGGAATATGCAACCAAGCTAATAGTGTTCTACCTTGAAATTTCTTTTCAATCAATAATGGTGCTTCTCCATTAATAATTAATAAAAGAAGACAAAAATAAAAAGGATATCATACAAAGTAGTTGGCTAAATTAGAGGTGCTAAATTGCCTATAATATTATAAATAAAATGAGATTTTATGAGTGGTTGTAAGCAACAGATATGACTAGAACTATGGGCAATGTTTGAAAAGTTAAAAAATTAGTTTTATTGGCCATCTAAGTTAGTCGAATTGTTAAGAAGTCATTATATAATTTAGCTAAATTGTTAATGAGTCATATTAGCTAGTTGATAAATAGTTTCCATTAAGTGGTAGGTTTAAAATACTTATTATTTATTATTTAATTTTTTCAATATAAAAAAATAATTTAAAAGTGTTTGTTTTATTAATTTTTAATAGGTTTTAATTATTTCCTCAATATTAAGTTTGTTTTTTAAATTTATTATATTATAATAGTATAATTAATATATAAAAATTAATATTTTCAAAAGAAAATTATGTTGACTTATATTGAGTAAGCCAAAACTTAAGATGATGACTTGTTACTTAAGAAACCACTAATTGTTTTCATTATAAACACTAGCTATTAGTAATTGAGAGTAATGTAATAGGATTTCATATAGGCTAAGTTGTACATCATGAGGCCAAATTAATTTGGCATAGGAAATTGAAACGGCATGAGCACTTGGGACCATTACTCATTACATTCGCTTATCAAATACTTCCAATTTTATTTTTAGAAGGGAATGACACTTACTTCATTAAATTTTAATTTTCAATAAAAACGTTCCCACATATGAATCATAACAAATATTATATAAGGTTCATATTGATGTTATTAATTTATTGATTTTTATTTTCTCTCTTTATGCATCCTGCTTTTCCAACATTCCGTCCTTTACGGTGCTTTAGGTAGACTTGAATTTCTTGTTTATCTTAAGTCCTGCCTTGTGGCATGAGTCACTCCTTGATCTTTTTAATTTCTTCCACCACATTAACTTCTTTCCTTAAGATTTCTACTTGTTGCTATTGTTTCACTTCATCTTAGACTTGGTTTGGTGATGGTTCTAGCTCTTATTCTTTAAAGGACATAAGATCATTTTCAAGGCTTTACATGTCTTCTTCTTTTACCCCTTTTATCTATGCAATTTTTTGCAACTCTTGGGACTTCTTCATGGCTAATTTTATTTCTATTTTCATGACTGTAAGAAGATATATTTGATTATCTAGCATATTGAACTTAGTAATTACACCATCATTGTTTGATATGATATAATAATTATATGAAAAACTTACATTGTTATCATTGTGAAATTTTTCTAATAGATAATAAAGCATTAGATAATTCTACAATGTAATAGAAATTATTAATAATGGATTTTTTGTCATTCTTTAAAAGAGATGGACTTTACCTTCTTTTAAATCATCAAGTTTTTGACATATTTTTAGCTTAGTGAAGGCTTCCTAGTTGGGTGTTGATGAGTTGTCATGGTTTGGCTATGTTAGCGAGATGTCCTTGATGCAACCCTATCTATGGGATCTCATCGATGTGATCCTATTGATGCAGGGTTTGACCTATTGACATGTACTTATTGATGGGGCACCCTGTTTTACTTATAAATGTGCACCTACCCATCACATTTATGACATAATTTTTCATAGTTGTAGTGAAATGCTTATGGTTTTTCCACTTCAAAGTTAGAATATTTTTTGAGTGCTCATAATATGAGTTAAAGAGTGTATGGATCTTTATTCAAGCACTATTGTACTTAAGCACTTTAGTGTGTGCGACAATAAAGATGAGCTTTTCTAATAAACCTTCCATCACTTGGACTAGATTAATTGTTTTCCTCATGCATTTAATATTCTAGAAATTTCCTTTAATTTTTTAAGTAATTAAGTAAGTAATTAATTAATAGTAATTAAATAGTAGCACATAAGTATGACCACTTCGAGCATATGTCTAATGCTTGATAATCCTAGTAATGCTTAACATTTGGTAACCTAGAGATATTATATGTGTTCAGGATATGTATGGTAAGTGGGAATGGGTGCTTATGTTAGGATTAGTTAAGTATTAGCTAGTTATTAGATTAGGTAGATATTAAATTACTTCATTCTTTATTCTTGATTCTTAGGCAACTTAGAACATAAAAGATAAAATGATAAAAATCATATACCTTATTTACACTTAACCATACCCTTGCACTTCATTTGTGGAACTGGGAAGAAAATAGTTGCAATGATTAGTTTCACTTCCTAGAACTAGTGTACTAAAAAACCTAAATTCTTTGGAATTTCACTGGATTGCTGAGTGAATGTTAGTGCTTCGTATGGTTGGGCATAGGGTATACTCACCGCTCATCATTGGCACCATTGTCAAGGACCTTAGTTAGTTTCATGCACTATCTTGAATGTAGTGAGAATTATTCGGCATCATTGGAATAAACCTTAAATTTGAAATCATTTAAATAATAATAATACTGGTAAAAATAACACTAGTATTTTTGTTAATCCAAAAGGTCTTCTTCTCACAGGGATGATTATCCACCAAAATTTGAGCACACATCCAATGAAAGGAACAAATGATCAAATTAACTAGTGCCCCAACAATGTTGAGTGGTATATACTCATCTTGATGAATATGTACCTAACATCATCTTCATCTTACATCGGGATGACTAGATGTAGTGGAGGGACATGGAGGGCAACATTGTGTTTCCACCTAATTGATTAGTTCCTATGATGCTTCAAAAAACTCTTATGAGGTTGGGCATCCAAGGGCTCAATGTTGAGTACGTTGTGTAGGATCATGACTCTAGGGATTACCATCCTACTAAGACACAACATACAATCGATGAACAATAGAAGAAGTGCAATGAAGTTGTGAAGGAAAAATAGTTCAATAAACCCTTATTCTTGTTGGGCCAAAAGGACAGTGAGGATCCCTTCTCTGGGGGTTCTCATTTCATTAACTCTCCTCCACTTTGTTTTGAGAAAGGGAGCTTGAACTAGAATTTACAATCCATTGTAAACAATCTTAGTTCAGGCAAGAATAGGTCCCATGATCATGGGGGATCCAAGGATGGGAGTCATGGTAGGGGTAGGGATAGGAATCATGATGATGACTATGGCCATGACCATTGAATAGGGGGTGGCAAGAACCATGGTGCTAGTCCTTGTTCCTCTTCACATTCATCATCCTCTTCTTCCTTCTCTAGCTCCAACTAAAGCTATAGAAGACATGACTATGATGGAGGTGACTAGTGGAATAGAGATGATCATAGGACCCACCAAACTAGTCGAGATCAAGGGTGTGGGTAATCAAGGAAGGCCTAACACCATGAGAGAAGGGATAACAAAGGGCATCATAGGAATCATGGCCATCATAAAGGCCATGACTATGATGAGCCTTTACTTACAACTCTAAATATGCTAAATATCACAGAGGTAGTGAGAATTCTAATAAGGCATGTGAAAAATATCCAAATCAAGTGGTTAAATATGAACAATATCCCCAAGTTCGAGGGGGATAACACTCAAATTCGTAGAATCACCTACAAGCCTTTCATAATGCATATGCCTTGTAGAACATAGAGAATAAATATAAAAAAATTAAGCTGTTCCATAGGATACTCATAAAAGAAGCTAAAATTTGGTACCAATCTTTGGAGCTAGAATTAATTCATAGATGAGTATGATGCTTGATCTCTTTAATAACAAGTATCAAATGTACTCTTGAGTGTCCAACCTAAGAAAGCATATCTAAGGTTGGAGATAAGAAACACATGAACCCTTGAACACAACCATGGGTAGGTACTATTCTTTTTTGAACTAATGCCCTAGCCATGGTTATTCTCAAAGGGAGTAGCTTCTTCATATCATAGATGGGCTTTGATTAGAAATGAGGAGAACTCTTGGGGTCTATGCCCAAGGGAGACTATCATAACTTAGAGCTCATTAGATCTAAAGGCTCATTAAGTAGGTTGCAAAAGAAGAAGGAGAGCTAAGAAAAAGAGAAAGTATGAAGGAGTACAACTAGGATCCTTCCATTAGAAAAAGGAAACTCTAGTTTTATGATAATGAGGAGGAGGAACCACTTGATGAGGTGGTGCAAAGAAAGACCTTGCCAATCTAGAAGTCTATTTTAGAAATTTCAGCTATGGTAGACATAATTTAGGAATCTTTGGATGAAAAGTTCCAAACTGCTCTAAAATACCAAAGGCATCCAAAGAGAAAAGTAGTGATCATGATTGCAGGAAAAGAAAGGAAGCTAAACATGCACACCAAATGGGTAAGGGCAAGGTTTTTATAGTAGAGGAGGTTGTGGAGTTTGAATCAAATGATGATGGTGGGTATGACATCTACCAATACCAACATCCTAAGGGATGTGGCCTCATTGTGTCACACTTATAAGAATCTAGGATGTATGTGCTAAATCCTAAATTGGCTAGAAGGCAAGCACCTAGAAGGTTTTATTATCCTCAAGGCAACCCAAGGAAGTTTTACCAACAACAAGCCTATTATCCAAGTGGTGCTCCACAACAACCTTTTAATAAGTATCATTAGTGGTAGCATCCACAGTCATGGGGGATGCCATCACCAAGGTAATTGTACCCTTACCAAGACACTGATCCATATGGGTATTGTGTTCAACAACCCATGTCTCCACATGATTCTTCCAGTCATGCCTCATTCAAACATTGCTACTACCCTCGTAAGTATTATTGAGCTTACTCTCCATCTCCAAGAGAGGAATCCCCATGTCCTTATCATCCTCCTCATACTATTATGCATGTCCCTCCACCCTCAGTCCAATTACCAGCTACTCCATCAATGCAAGGTGAAATTCCAACCCAACCACAACAACATAATGTTACTAGGGCTATTAACTTACAATTGGCTTCTCAGCCAAGTGGGTCAAAAACCAAATCCCAAAAAAGACCATTCTTCCAAACCAGTAGTCCTAAAAAGCCCTCATAGACTCATGGAGTGAATAGCTTTACTTCTTCCTCATTCTTTACATCTAATTTGTTTGAGTCCCCTTCAACAAACACCTCATAAAGTACATACCATCTTGTTAACCCATGTAGAAACTGATTAGATAAAGGATGGTCAGTTTCCTAGGAGAAACTTTGGTCCAAGAAGTCCCTTAATCTATTTGCAAATCACTGGGAATGAGCCTTGCAAAGCTCTTCTAAACTTAGGTTCTTGTGTTAATCTGATTTCTCATGAGATGTAGAAATCTTGGAACCTACCTCCACCTAAGAAGAGTAACATCCATCTTGATTTAGTAGACCAATCTATCATTATTTCCTTGGGACTAGTGGAGGGCATTGTGACCACCGTCTATGGGTGGTCTTATCTTACTAACTTCCTAGTGATTCATGATAACAATTACAAGGGGGACCTCTCAATCATCATGGAAAGGTCTTACCTAAGTACCATTGATGCACAAATGGGCATTAGAGGTGACAACTTATTACTAGGGTGGTCACTAATTGTTTTGATTATAAGCACTAGCTATTAGTAATTGAGAGTAATGTGATAGGTACATGGCCTCTTACTAATAGGATTTCATAGAGGCTAAATTGTACATCATGAGGCCAAATTAATTTGGCATAGGAAATTTAAAAGACATGAGTATTTTGGACCATTATTCATTACATTTGTCTATCAAATACTTCCAACTTTATTTTTGAAAAGGCATGACACTTCATTAGATTTTAATTTTCAATAAAAATGTTTCCACATATGAAACATAAAAAATATTTTATAAGGTTCATACTAATGTTATTAATTTATTGATTTTTATTTTTTCTCTTTGTGCATCCTACTTTTTCAACAATCCCTCCTTTAGGGTGCTTTAGGTAGATTTGAATTTCTTGTTTGTCTTAAGTCTCGCCTTGTGTCATGAGTTACTCCTTTCTCCTTTTAGTTTCTTCCACCATATTAATTATTCTCCTTGGGACTTCTACTTGTTGTTGTTGTTTTAATTCATCTTAGATTTGATTTTGTGATGGTTCTAGCACTTCTTATTTATAGGACATAATATGATCTTCAAGACTTTGCATGGCTTCTTCTTTTACCTCTTTTACTTATGCAATTTTAGGAACTCTTGGGACTTCTTCATGGCTAATGCTTTTTGTATTTTCATTACTTTAAGAAGGTATATTTGATTATCTACCGTATTGGACTTAGCAAGTTCATCATCATTGTTTGATATGATACAATAATTATATGAAAAACTTACATTGTTGTCATTGTGCAATTTTTCTAATAGATAACAAAGCATTAGATAATTCTAGAATGTAATAGGCATTATCAATAATGGATTTTGGTAATTCTTTAAAATGAAGACTTTACCTATTCTTTCAATCTTCAAGTGTTTATCATTGTTAACCTTAATGTTTCCAAGGCATTTGCATATTTTTAGAATAATGAAGGCTTCCTAGTTGGGTATCATGTGATTTGAGCAACCATTATTAATGATCCAAGCATGTGGAGCTTGAGTTCTTTCCATGTTCAATGTTATTATGCTTGAGTTCCCTCTTTTACATGTTTTAGTTTTGACTTCTTCATCTTTATGTTTGCCTTTATTTATTGCTTTATTCTTTTCAAAGAATAGAGGGAAAACTATTCTTGTACTAACAATTTATTTCAATGTAATCTTTCTTCCAATAAAAACTACATTTAGGAATTTACTTCAACTTAAAATTATCATTCTTGGCCTAGCTTACAAATCTAGCATGGAAAGATGAAGATTTTGCTTTTGATGGTGCATTCATAACATCAATGCTCAACCTTCAAGAAGAGGAATTTCCTTCGAAGCACTACCACTATGTACAACAAGAAGGATATGATCTTTTTGGATAGAATTAACAAGACAATATGGTACATGAAAATATTTAAAAACATATTTTCCACTATATTCAAGATTTCATATGCCTTTGTTGATATGCCATAGGAACTTTCCATGCATTCCTACTTAATAGTGATTCCTAACCTTATTACATTTTCAACAATCTTAGGTTCTTTCTTAGGTAAGCTAAGTCCAACACTTGTGTGATGACCGCCATTGAATAGGAGATTTTAATATCATTTATTTTCATCATATAGATCTTTTTCTTGTTCTTATAAAAGAGGCATGTTGTTCCCACAAATGACTCTCTATTACTAGTTAGAGTGGGCCACATTGGTGATTGTTGTAGCTGTTTCTTCACCTCTAGTGGCCTTAGCTCAATGGACATGGCATTTCTTTCCACTTGTTCATCCCTTAGTAGTTCTAAGAACTTAGACAAGATGATCTCTAATTGGCTAGTGGGGCTCATAATTGCACTAAAGCTTAAGAGTAGTCTACTTGCATAGATTGAACTTCAAGCTTCATAGGTTCCTTGGGCATAGGTTTCCCAACACCAAACCAACATACATGTTGTTCTTGTTTAGGACCACATATTTCTCTTAGCCTTTTCACATGCTCTTGGTAAGGTTTTTTGACTCTTTGTCTTTTCTTAGGCAATATATACAATTAACCAAATTTCAATCATTAATTTTTGCTAATTATTTTCAATGTTTTACCCCTTCTTAAATCTTTGGTTAATTAAGATCAAATTTAGAAAAAATTAGACATTAAAGTCTTAAGGGTATGCTAGAATTATATTTCTAAGCTCTAATTATATAAAACAGAAAGTTATTATTCATTTATAATTATTTTTTATATTAATTACCTTATGTTTGAATTTATAGGATTAATAAAAGTTAAAAATTTCTAATGCTTAGGCACCCTTATAACTAAAGTATAACTTCGTATACACAAGAGTTCAAAAATAGGATTAAACAAAGGTCATATGAGGAACTTAGGGTGCTTGGAAAGATTTGAATAGGTTGGTGGCAAGAAATTTCTATAAATGATGCTAATTGATGAAAAATAGATATTCTTAGGGCCTAACATTATGATTTACAAGCATCACAGTAAACCATGTCATTGGACTAGCAATAGTATTTAGCTTAGTTAGATGATTATAAGTTGTTGTATTTATAGCTTAGTTAATTTAAACTTGTGATATACTTTTAATTCAAATGGTTAAGTCTAGCTAAGATGTATGATAGCATAATTCTAATAAGGTATTATCCTAGTAGTAAATACTCTAGATTTGAAACCTCAAGTCATTTTTTTGATTCTATGTGACAATGATAAGTTATAAAGTTCTAATTGGACTATATATCTTGGGGTGTATCTATATTATAATTATTTTAGCTTTCAACACCCCCATAATTCTAATTTTATAAAAATAATAAAATTATATTTAATAATATTGTCAACTAATAACAAGAAAATAAATCCTACACTAGCCAATGGCAATGAATTTTTATCCCACAACATGTTGTCACTTTTCTAGATATTCACATTAATTACTAGAATTACCAAGTTAATACATTACTAGATATACCAAATATCTAGCTACTAGGATTATTAATGAATAATAAAAGCATAATTTTATAATGTCTTTGTCAACATTTCTTAGTTGATCCTAATGTATTGACGTGGCTTTGTCAACTAAGCCTCTGCTACATTAACACATTTGTGTTGACACAATCACAAAGAATGCTTATAAATAAAATTCACTCATCATGTTTATGCATCATTTCCTTAGTAGTGTAGTCAAACTCTATTAGTTTATTTTTGTAGCCTTAGTAAATAGTTAACAAGTACCTATAGCAAGAATCTGAGTTGATTGTATGTCTTATTTCGAATGGCATTGTACCTAGATACAATCCATGATTGATAGTAAGATCAAGATTGATTCCTATTCATTGCAACACTTTAACTTAGACTAGAATTTACTTTCAATGCAATTTATTTTTCTTGAAACATAGTTTAAAATTTACATTTTCATGCACTTTAATCTTTGGTAGAATGATCGTGACTAGTTTTGAGCATAATGGATAATTTTTTGATAAACTAGTAATCATATCACTTGGTATGCCTAGCAACATGTGACTTGGGAATGCTAGTGGTGGTTACACTAGTTTAGGATATCTATGATAAGCTGGGAATAGACACTTATCACCCTTAAGCTAGCTTAGGATTTAATTTGATTGCTAATAAGATTAAATAGTTAATTTCTATGTTATATATTAACGAAGATATTGGAACCTCAAAATAATTATAATATAGATACACCCTAATATATATAGTCCAATTAGAACTTTATAACTCAGCATTGTTTATTAGAATCAAACTCTTGACTTGGATCTTTCAAATCAAGAGTCTTACCACTAGGATAACACCTCATTATTTTATATTATTGATTAGTCTAGCTCCAGTCCATAGCAACATCATAATCATATGCATTAATTTGTACCAAACCATACATGATAGAGATACTACTAGTATAAGTGGAAAGAAAACAACCTACAATTAATGCCCAATAATCAAAATATTACACTAGCCCCATCCACATAGTTTGACTAGATTGTGCATGAATACCTATGATTTGTATGGTTGGATAGAGTGTCTACTAGTTATACAATAAATGATTGATGTAAAAGCATTAATGATTTATCTTTTAGAAAAAATTAATATTTTAAGTCACACACACGTTATTGACTAAAAACATGCCTTCTTCATACAAGGCTAATAGTTCATTGCATAATGAAAATATTGTTATGGGTAATGATAGGATCTATATTAAAGATAATTTAAGTGAGCTATTGCAAGCAAGGGTCTTACATGTTCTTTTCTATTTGTACTACCTTCAAAGACTAGAATAGGGAGGGTCTCAAGACTAGGATCTCTAGCAAACCTAAGAGAGATGAACTATGGGGTCATAGAGGGAGATATAGAAGCCATGATGGTTCTTCTAGTTCATCATTATTCTCTTCATCTTTACAATCTAGTTTTGATGAAGATGTATGTTGGTATGGCGATAGAGCTCTACTAATGGATTAAGATGGAGATAGAAATAGAAATGACAGGTAGGATATGAGGCATTAAGGGGAGCATAGACAAGACCATCAAAATAAGGTAAATAAAGATAGATATTATGACCATCATATGTCTAATGATGTTAAATCCTTGTTGGCTACTGGAAGTATGGTCTAGATTAGGAAGGTGATAAGAACACCCCACAAGCATCAAAGAGATAGTTGTATCAAATTGCTTAATATAAATAGCATTCCTAAATTTGAGGGAGGTTACAATTCTAAGCTACAGCATCATTTACAAGCCTTCCATGGTGTTTGCACGTTGCAAAATATTAAAAGTAAGTGGTAGAAGGTTATTATCTTTCATAGGATACTAGTAAAAGAAGCCAAAAATTGTTATAGATTGTTGAAACTAAATTCAATTCATTAGTAGTTCACACTACTTAAGCTCTTCAACAAGAAGTACCAAACTTACTCTAGAGTGTTTAATCTATGAAAACTGATCTAAGGATGGAAGCAAGAGAACCATGAATCCCTCTATACAACCTTATAAAAATGATACATTCTACTACATAGATGCCTAGGTCATGGATTTTCTCAAAAAGAGCAGCTTTGTCATACCAAAATAAGGGAGATCCTTATGATCTATGTCCATGTGATAAGGCATACATTGATAATTTTTGTATATTTTTGTAAGCCTAGATTCTCTAGGTTATCCATGTGCACTTAAGCTTGTAGTTGGGGCTTGTTTTGGTAAGTCATGATGCTTTTCTTGTTGCATTGCATCACAAGTTACATTGCCTCACCAAGTGCACTACCTCACATGGTGCACTACTATATGTGGTATGCTATCACACCACTTTTATTATATACCTAAAAATTAAAAATACCCAAGGGGAAAAGCTCAAGACTATCTCGATTTTTTGAATTTTATTTAATGTAAGAGATTCTCCTCTTCTCTTGGGTAAGTGTACACTTTATTTTTTTCTTTTTTTTTATTTATCTCTTCACTATGTAAGAAGACTTCATCAGAATGCTACCATGTTTTTGTAGCTTGGAATCATTTGGTCAATGCAGAGTTAAGTGTTTGTATAATAAATAAAGCTCATTTTGATTTTCTTAAATTTTCCAATTTTTATTTTATTGAACCTTGATAAGGACATCTAATTAATTAATTTATTTATTAAATTTATAAATTATAATTAATTTAATTTCTTTAGATAGATTAGCATATTTTTGTGGAGCATTATGATAATTTCATCTTACCTAAGGAAGTCATACTTGTACAAAATGATGTTGGATCATTGAAGATAAGACTAAGAAGATTTTACCTCTTTTGTGTGTTAGTGTCATGCCTATCCCATAAGGGATTATACCATGATTTGCATGTGTGTTAGATTTTTGTGTTGTACCTATTCCATAAGGGATTGTAACATGAAGGTTTTTTATTTCCATTTTGTGTGTGAATGTTACACCTATCTTATAAGGGATTGTAATGGGTTTTAGTTATTGCTTTATTCTTAATGAGTCCAAAAGGAACCACCACTTGAAGTGTTGGTAAGGTGATTGTTTCTTAAGTTGTAAGACCTAGGTTCAAGCCTAGTGATGAGTGATGAGGTATCCCCCTACGCCCAACCATATGAATCATAAACATTCACACATGATTTGGTCAAATTCCATGGATGGGAGTAGTTGTGGCATCTAGATTGTTATGCCTTGATTGTAGTTCATTATCTTCCCACTTGGAGTAGTGGTATCTTTGTCATATATGATTTAGTCCAAAGTGAGGTATATGATTCTTGATGTTGTTTTAGCCTTGTGCTACTCCTAACGATAATAAAGAAATCAATTACTTAATCTAATTAACAACATAAAGATAAAGTATAAACTAGCTTATGGTGATGAGTGTCTATTCCTAGCTTGCTATACATGTTTTGAACCCATGTATCCACTATTGGGATTACCATGTGCTATGCTACTTGTCAAATCAAGCAATAACATTGCTGGGATTAGCAAATGAATACATGTTTACACTCGAAACTGGTCATGCTCATTCTACCAATTCATTAACATGCATCCAAACTTAATATTAACTAAGTACATGGAATATAAACTGCATTAAAAGTAAATTTAATCTAAGTCAAAGTGCTGCAAGGAATAAGAATCAATCTTGATCTTATTGCCATTCATGGAATGTGTCTAGGTACATTGCCACTCAAATAAGATGCCATACAACTGACTTAGATCCATTCTACGGGTACTCAGTGACTATTCTCTAAGATTACAGAATAAAATTGTGAGAGTTTTGCTACTCTATTAACCAAAGAATTCCATAAACATGATTTTGAATGTGTATTTATAGAGGAAAATAAATAATATGTTGACAGGCCTATGTTGACACAATAGACTGCATCAACGGGGCCTAGTCAACGAGGTCTAGTCAAAAAAATAGACCATGTTAATGGGGCTTAGTCGATGCAACAAACCATATCTCATCATATTCCCATGACTAAATAAAAACTCATCGTTGAGTTCTTTACAAAATTGGGAAGGTATGTGATTATTGACTAGCTTTTGACATAACAAAATAAGACAAAATAGGCATAACAAAACTAAGTGTTGCATTACAAAATTTAATTCTAGTGGATGTATACAAAATGATATATTGATAAAAAGACTAGATAAGCTTTCAAGATTACAAAATTTGTAGAGATCTTCAATAATTCACTGAAGATGATTCTTCTTGTTGTCGCTAGTGATGGTAAACTTCCAACCTAGATTGTTATGTCAATGCTTCTCTAGTTATGTGCAACATTCCTGAAGGATGGACTAAAATTTCTTCTCATCATCCTATGGGTCTAGTAAACATGTGATGCTTATGCATTTATCTTGTATGTGCTAGAATTTTTTCATGGGCATATCCTCCGTTGTCCTCCTCTTAGCTTCATTTTTGTGCCCGGAAAAAGACCTTCTTCCTTAGGTGTTTCTTTAGCATCACCTATAGTCACCAAAGGATCAAAATTAGTGTTGACAAATTTTACTTAATAATTAACCCTTTTTGGATTTCTTAGTTTTCTCCTAAGCATAAGGTGATGATAGCATACTATGCCCAAGGCTATAAGGTAACTAAAATCATCAAGCTATTCACATTATTTTGATCAATTACTATTAGTTACCATGATGTTCAAAAATAGGATGTTAGAAAAATTTCAAAATTTCAAAGCGGACATCCCTAGTCCCCATGACTAATAAGTGTAACTTCAGAAGCACACAAGTTTTTGAACTATTGAAACCAAAGGTCTCATTTTGAAGATGGCCAAGAAATATTGAACTTGAAGGACATTTTAATAGAAAACTAGGAAGAAGTAAAAAAGTAATTGAAAGTGATGAGAAGTAGTTCCAAAATTATGCATAAATTTAGAGAAACTGTCATTGATGTTCTAGAAGATGTGAAGGTTAGTTCAAAGCCATGACCAACAAAAGTTATCCAAGTGGGTCCTCCCCAAAGTAGGCTCCTACCATAATGCCCTTGCATAACCACTTCTATAGATGTTTGTGGGCACCCAAGAAGTTAAATGTAGGTCATGCCTTTATTCCAAACAACACACAACTATCATGGTTGAGATGTTGCAGTATACTACACAAGACCAAAAGGCTTATAATTGTATGCTGTAGTGAGGTGAATAATGGGATGAGAAGGGATTGTAGAGATATTGATGTAAGGTACTTGACCATGTTCAGAAGAGGTTCTTGTGAAAAATGCGATTAAAATGATTAGAATACCTATCCGTTCAAGTTCAAACCAAGTCCATACCATGAACAGTAACCTCACATTGATGTGTTTCTTCCTGTTGACCACCATGAATCCACAACCACCTCAAAGAACAATCATCACTCCAAAAAGAGAAGAAGGAAGGAAGGACCTTAGTAGAGGGAAACCTTTAGGCATGAGTAACATGTATTTCCAGGCCCATAACTAGTGCTTGTAGTCCATTATTGTGTCTAAGGGATGTGCTTTGAATTCCCATTATTGTTTTTTTCTCTTTTGTTTTGTTTTATTTTTATTTTTATTTTTGAAATGGGAACCACACCATGGAAAGACAAAGCTTCCTTTTTATTAGTTGAAGGAGGAGCAATGATACATTCTTGGAGGAGTCATAAACCACATGAAGGAAGACAAGAAGAAAACCCAACAAGTCACCTTGAGGTCACACCCTTTACCATTCCCACTTGGTCATTCCCTCTTTCTTCAAGATACAATGATCAATGATTAATTTTAGTTTCATGAAAGAAGAAACAAAGCGTTTCAATGAAAAAGACCTTTTATTTAGAGAACTGGATGGATGGATGAGGTGGTCTCACTACTTTACAAAATTACTTATCCAATCATCTTGATAGTATAGCATAAAAAACCAACACATAGTCTTGAATTTTCCATCATGACTTAGCAATATTATTAACAAAAACATAAAATACATTTATAAAACATAAATAAAATGACTTAAGAAAAGAGAAAAATATAAAGAAATGAAAAATATTAAGAAGTGGAAAACATATGAAGAATCATAAAATTTTGGAAGAAATATGAAAATGATAAAAAATTATAAAACAAAAAGGTGAAAATAACTTATTAGTTCTTGAACTAGGATGAAGCATCTCCCCCATGACTAACCTTATGGTTGCACATATGGGAGATGGACTACACAATCCCTTGGTTATACACCATTAGTTTTCCATAAATCACCATTACTAATTTAATTAATCATGTGGTAGCACATCTAATATTCATGATAGTCTTGTTTGGATCATTTGAAGATGTATCTTTATCTAGACTTGAAGGTACTTCCATTTTGGAGGATCTAGATGTGTTTGCTTCTTCTTCTTGATTTTATATTTTAATTTTTGAGTCTCCATGTTTAATATCCTTTTTTGGTGTATAATCAGAGTGTAAGATATCTATTTCTATGTTCTTTGTTTGGTCTATTTTCTTAAGTCTAGAACTAATAATTGGATTAATTGCTTCCCTGCATATTTGAAATAATTTTACATTCTCTTTTTCAAGCCACTAAGTGTCTTCTAGTTTAGTGGCTATTATGAAGGCTGGTTTTTTCTCACACACTTGTTCCTTAGCTTTATTGTGGCTTGTATTGATATTTTAAATTTTTGGTCCACAACTACACCCTTTACTATTAGTGATGCATGGATTCTTCTTTTGTCTCTCCATAGTGCTAGATTCATCATTTCTATCAGGTGTTGGAGTAACAATCAATGTTGCACTTGATTAGAGGACATTGGTTGTGAAAGGAAGGGTGTTTCACTTGATTGACATTGTGCTAGTTTGGATGAGTTAGTATGTCCACAAGTGTTGTGCTTATGCATGGGAATTATTCTAAAGAAAGGGTGTTTTCAAGATTGTGGTGGAGAATCTGCTAGCATTATTATTTCTATGTATGTGCATAGTAAAAGTGGCATTCTCTCATTGATGTCGTGGTGCTAAATCTTCTTGTGTTGTTGGTGGTGACATATTATGGAGGAAAGTATGAGAATATTGAGGATATGATGAAGAATGAGAGGTGTGAGGTGGTGATCCTTTAGAATATATTTTTCCATGATGATATTTAGGAGAGTGGTAGTAGCAATTTGAAATAGAGGACATATAATTAGTTGGAGAAATAGGTTGTTGAATGTAATATCTGTATGGGTCTAGCTGACAGTAGAGGTAGCATTGGGTTGATGATGGCCTTCCCCATGATTTTGGGTTTTGCCAGTATGTTGGATGATAGTGTTGAGGCTAATAGGAAGTCCCACTAGGATGGTATGATTAGTCGTAGGAGTGTCTATAATTCCCTTATAAGAAAGGTAATTTCTTGGGCATTTGCTTTTGTACAAACTTACGATTCAATGCAAAAGCCCAATACTCAAATAGATGTAACATGATTGGGCAATAGCCCTTTGGATGGTCATATAGGCAGACGTTACATCCATAATCTTCTTTTGTGGTTTAGTCTATAGCCTCTTCTTCTATAGCCATTTTCCATGTTTGTTGATAAGTGTTCCTAGTGTTTCTTGATTCTTCTTCCTCCATTTATTGTGATTGCCTAATTCATTTTATGTTACCTTCTCCTCTACAGTTTCTACAAAAGTTGTAGCTTTTTCATTTATCCACTCTAACATCTAGCCTTACATAGATTTCATCAAGAGATTGTTGTAGTGGCAAGGTTTGTTGTGAAATCACCTAATCAAGAGCTACCTCTTTTTTCTCATCATAGATATGGATCCCTTTCCTTTGAAGAGTTAGTTCCTAGTGATATTTCTCAACATTCTCTAGTTTACATAGATTTTCTTTTGTTTTCACCACCTATTTGATTAGGCTTTATATCTAATGGACTTTTAATTTGTATTATCGACCTTGAGCATACACCCTAAGGGTCTCCCTCTTTTCATTACGAAGCCCATCTATGATGTGGAAAAGTTACTCTTTTTGAGATAAATCATGGCTAGGACATCTATGTAGGAGGGAATAATATCTATCCAAGGCCACATCCAAGGGTTCATGAGTTTCTTGCTTCCACCCTTTGATTTTTTTCCTTAGGTTGGACACTCTTACATAGGTTTGGTATTTTTCATTGAAAAGTTCTACCATTATGGGTTGTTGGTGGATGGAACTTGGTTCCAATGATCTATACCAACTTTTAGCTTCATATATTAGTGTCCTAGGGAAGAGCTTAAGCTTTTGCCAGTTATTTTCGATATTTTGCAAGGCACAAGCATCATGGAAGGCTTATAAGTTATGTTGTGGATCAGAATCATAGCCTTTCACAAATTTAGGGATATTATTCATATCGAGCCTTTTTATGCAAATTTCCCTATATTGCCTATTGGGTATCTTAACTACCTTTGTGATTTGCACTAGGCTCTTAGTGGCCAACAAGGGTTCATCATCATCAGATGTGGTGTGGTAAAAATTGCTATTTCTATTTGCCCGATTGTGTTCATGCTCAAAATTAGTCACGTTCATCTACTAATTTATTAACATGCATGGAAACATAAATATTAACTAAGTTCATGGAATATAAATTTCATTAAAAGTAAATTTAATCTAAGTCAAAGTGCTGCAATGAATAAGAATCAATCTTGATCTTATTGTCGTTCATGGAATGTGTCTAGGTACATTGCCACTCGAATAATATGTTGTACAACTGACTTAGATCCACATTGTAGGCACTCATTGATTATTTTCTAAGATTATAGAATAAAATTTCAAGAGTTTGAATACTCTATTAACCAAATAATTCCATAAACATGGCTAGGAGCACATATTTATAGAGGAAAATAGACACTACATCGATGGGGTGATCTTGATGCAATAGACTACATCAATGGGGCCACATCAACAGGGCCTAGTCAATGTAAGAGGTTGTGTCAACGAGGCCTAGTCAACGCAACAAACCATATCTCATCACCTAGGCAAAGCCACTTAAAAGAGGCTAGACTTAACTCATCCACCACCTTCCAAGTACCCCACTTTAGTGGCATGAGCATTAAGTATTTAATCCTTTTAGAATATGAGTCCAAAATTGTTATATTCATTATTTTATACTAATTTGCTATGATAAAACCCATTTTGCTATATGGTAATATTTTAGGAAAGTTTTAATTTTTAAGGTTAAATAGAGAAAATGTTGGAATACCTAAATAACTATAATATAAGAACACCCCAAGATATATAGTACAATTAAAACCTTATAACTTAGCATTGCCCACTAGAATCAAATCAATGCCTTGAAAGCTTTCAAATTAAGAGTCTTACCACTAAGCTAACATCTCATTTATATTTTTTTAAGTTAAATAATTTTAAATTTTAATTGCTAAGTTACTTATTTTGTATTTATATTCTAGAAGAGTATTCCTTTTGTTATACCACAAGATTTTATAATGAGATGTTAACATAATGATAAAACAATTGATTTGGTAACTTCAAGTTATGGGTTGAATTTTGGTGGGTAATACTAAGTTATAATATTATAATTTTGGTGTTGGACCCTAAAAAGTATATATATTAAAAATAAAAATTTAGAGTACAAAAGAACAAGAGTACAATAGAGAAGAAAAACTTCCAATCAACAAAAAGAAAAGGCCTAATGGTTTTGGGGATGCCTTTGTAGGTTTTCATCCTTACAACCAATTCTAAAAAACCTTCCCTTTGGGATAGGGAACCATACATTTCATGAAAATATTAACATTGAGTTAGAGGGAGGAGGCCCCTACCCTATCAATAAAATCAACATTATGTTGCAACCTTCATTCTTGTTCTTGTATTCTCCTCTATGAAATTTCTCCTCATTGGTATCATATGCCTTGTTAGAACAAGATTATGATTCTTCATGATGGTTGATGTCTGCTATTGATGATTTGGTTGCAAGTTGAATTGGTATATCTCTTCGTTGTCATTTTGGATCATCAAATGATTTGTTTAACTACTCAATTTGTTGGATTGGTATAGACTTCGCTATGCTTCATAAATTCCTAATGACCTTTCTACATTTCTTAGGACTTTGACTCTAGTAATATAACTAAGGACACACTAGGGGTTAGTGATCTAGGTCTATCTAACTACATATTCTAAGCACCTAATCTTAAGGCCCAAGGTGGCCAAAAGGGTTAGATTTGTTATTTCCCACAATTAAATTATTAGACATGATTTAAGATTTCACCTAATTATTAGCTAGCCAGATGACCAATCTAACATTACCATTGGGTTTAGAAAGCTACAAAAATGTTGAAATAACTATTTATATGTTAGAAACAAATATTGTATTCATGAGTTATGCTAAATTGAGCCTCCAAGAGTCTTGAGGCTAATTTTGGGATAGTGATTAAAAATTAATTTTTATAGCTTCATAAGGGAAATTTGAATTTACCATTGAGTGTGGAAGTTCAAAATATGCCGAAAATGACTTTTCATTTTCCAAAAAAGGCTTTTGAAATGAAAAGTTGTGGCTTGTAATGTCCAAAAGTTTGGGTATAAGTTTTGAGATTTCTAAAGAGCTTTTTGAGAGATCATCCATCCCAATACTACTCAAGGATGAGCACACTTAATTATGGAATTTTTTTCTTAGCTACTATCAAATGATTAATATGAGTGGTTGGTTAAATTTGATCATGTATTCATATTTAAATTTTTTCTTCATGGATGTCAATTTTTGAAACTTGAATTTTTCCATCACCTAATGGAATTTCAAATTTTTCCATCAATTGTTGGGCTTTTGAAATTTTTTCATCAATTGATGAGCTTTTTTCTTATTGCTAAGAACGCTGATGAAAGTTGGAGTGTTGCTCAGAAGGTTAAAGTGTATGGTTCTTAGGAGATTGGGGTGCATAGTACTTCAAGTGTCCAATGTGTTCATGGATACTAAGGAACTACTAAAAATCCTAGAAAATTTTTTAGTGATGGTTTCAGTGGCATGTACTTTGATAGTGGTAGTGGCAATGGAGCCATAGGTGATAGCAGAGGTGAAAGTGATGACAACGAAAAATATGGCATGGACAAGGATAGGACGGAAAAATCAACATTACCAAAGGATATGGTCTCCATATCATAACCAATAGTAGAAAATGTACTATTAGTAGTTAAGATATCTTGAACATGTTATCCATTTTAAAGATTTGGCATGTAATCACCAATAGATAGATTTCCTCAATGTTTTTTTTTATTATGAAGAATCATTTAGAAACCATTTGAATCAAAAATAGGTTTTTGTAAGACCTTAGGAAAAAATATTTATTTCTCCTTAATTATTAAAGAATTCTTGGAAATTTATTTAATTGGAACCTTACTTAATAGTACATTTTGTTGAACAATAGTAAAAGAAAAGGGTGTGCTAACTATTGAAACATCAATAGAAAAAATCATTGTAGGATCTACAACATTTGTAGAAAAGGAACCTTAGTAGGATATACAACATTTATAGAATAAATCATAGTAATGTTTGTAGTAGCTTGGTGCTGTCATGCTTGCATAGTGTTTTTTCGAAGCATAAAATGGCATAAATCAAACATATGATCCTCTCCATGATAATAGTGACATGACTTTGGAATATTGTAACAAACAAATTTTTGTATATAATCAATTTTGCCAACATGTAGAATGATATTTTTTAGTGGATCTAATATTTCTCTAGCGAATCTATTTAGAATTACATGCAATGCCACCAAATTTAGTAGTTGATTCTTCAAGTATATCCACTACATCTTTTTCATTCTATGGGTTACCTAATGATTTATATGAATCTATTACTCAGGAAAATTTCTACAAGATATGTTTTTATGCAAATTCTAGGTTATTTACCTCATTCCTCAAGTTTTTTGAGTCATTTAAATTTTATTTGGAAAGATTGAGGATTAGATGTTGTCCATGCATGTTATATGTCAAACTCATTTTTGTTGTTAGAATTTGTTGATGAAATGATAACTTTTAAGGTTCTTGATATTAATGTTTTCAATGATTATCATGATTTATTAATTATTCAAAAGTGGACTCCCTCTTTTAATCCAACATCTCTTGAATTTTGAAAGGTTTCTTGTTTTGTTGAATTATTGAATATTGCATTGATTTTTGAAAAAGTTAAAAGGATATTGTCTCTCAAATTGGGCCAACTAAACATTTTGAAATCCTAGATACACTTTATGATTTTTGTAGAATTGGATAGTGTTCTAATTTGACTATATTTCTTAAAAAAGTATATATTGTTAAAAAGAGTTTTAGTGTGAGAGATGTCCCAAGGTGATGGTTCTCCTAGGCTCTCCCCATGGCTCAGGGGCCATGGAACACTTTGAGGTGCCCTTGGGTGACTCAAGTGTTAGAAAATGCATCTTGGCTTAGTAGTACAAAGATAGCAACAAGACACCCTCCTATTGTAACTCTCTTCTAAGTCCTCTTCATCCCCCCCTCACCACATAGAACTACATGGTCTTGATTCTACGACAGATGTAGATATGTAGGTAACTAAGACTAGATAGTTTTGGTGTAGTTCTAGGCCACACCTTGTACTAGATCGTGAGGGATCTAGGGGTGAGGCACCTTCCCTTGTAGGTGCATCATTTCCCCTCCCACGGATGTTGTCTACAAGGTTGTGTGTGTGCTTGTTTGCATGGTCCTCATTTTGGAGTTGGTTACCCTCCATGAGGTGCATTGCCATATATATTAAGAGGTTGTGATTTTGCTTGCACTCACTCTTGAGTTGCTTGCTTGCTTGAGGTGTATTCTCCAGGTATTTCACACCAAATCCATTAGATCTTAGAGAATTCCTTGGGATGCCAAACAATGTTGGGGCAATGTTGTTACAGATGGTATTAGAGCATTTTTTGAAATTGTGTTGTGATATGCATGTGCTCTTTGGTTGCATTACTTCATTGAGGTTGTTCAATTAATGGTCCCTTTAGAGTTATACATTGGTGATCTAGGATCATATCCTTATGTATTCTTTAAAGAGTTGCCTTATGGAAATGTTCAACGCTCTTCATGAGGGGAAAAATGTTAAATTGTGAGCAACTGATGTATGTTGCTCTCCTTGAGGATGTAAACAATTGCATTGTGGTGATGTCCTTCACTTGTTTACTTGTGGTTGGACTAGTTGTGATTGTATGTAAAATAGTAGAGAGGAGTTCTATTGGTAACTCAAGAATTTTTTTTGCTCAAGGAGCTCTCATCTTTGGTCTCTAGTGATTCATTTGGGATGAATTGGATTGAGTCTCCAGTTCGGTTTCCACCAAATGACATGTTTTGAGATGGCATTTTTTTCATTCTGTAGGATACGATATTCTTGCACTCCCACTCACGCTAGATACAGTGAGTATGGGAAAATAAAAATTGGGACAAGATGGTTCCTAGGTACCTCAGGATGGAGGTCCTTTGGACATGTGCTCTTGGTGAGCCTTGTTCTAGGTGGATTAAGACCATTTTTGGTAGACTTCATATGCTCATGTTTGCAATTTTATGTTTGTCTATTTGTGTATGCGTGTCTTCTTGATTGTGCTTTCAAATTCTTCATGCGTGTTATCTTTGTCATGTCTATTGTTCATAATGCAAGGCTTGGTGTTTTACATGGTATGATGACTTATTGTTGGGAATGTTGAGGATGCATTTTGAGGCCATTTGTGCCATCCCAAAGCCAAATGTTTGTTCTCTTGTTTGAAAACTTCTTGTGCGTGAGACATGATTGCCCTTGTTGATTTTTACGAGTTGTGCTCCCTTGTTTGAGCTAGTTATGTTGCCCTTGGGATTGTGGCATCACTCTTTTGATTGGTGACATTTCTTGGTCACTTTGATTCAAAGACTACTAGTGTGGGTCATCCTATTGTAGGTTCCTGTGGAGACTGCACCTCTTTTGATGAGAGTGTTTTTTGTGAACGCATCCTTCGTTATGTTGCTCGTCATTGTGAGAATTGGTTTTATGCAGACTTGTTCTTGGATAGACCTTGGTCTTCCATCTTATTTTTGAGTTGAGATGATGATTCTCTATTTCCCATGCCTCATATGATTATGTTAAGATTTTGATCTTGGTTGAAACCAGTGTTAGTTGCTGGGAATGATTGTTGTATATGAATCTTGGAATTATGAGAGTGTGCTAGCTCTCTTTGGATGTGCCTCATATAAAATTGTTTGTTTGAGCATATCTAATTGATCCATCAATGTTTTGCATGATTGATCTCTATGCATGTTGCTGAGGTCTTGCTTTTTATGATGTTGCAATAGTTATATTACTCTATTATATGATCATGCTTGATGGTTGTGTGTGAGGTTGATGTGTTGATCATGTTCTTGCTAACTTCTATGTTTCTAATCTTTTGTCTTAGTGTTTGTAGGTAGCACAGGTACAAAGATGCGGCCATTGGTGACCTTAGTTGATTCTATGAGCACTATGTCTATGGGGAAGATATGTGCTCTTGAGACCTTCATGAATTGATTATTTGGTCTCAGAATCCCAACATTGGGTTGCGGATTTATTAGTACCTTGGTTGTGATGAATCAGTAGGTACATTATGATTTGTTTGCCTTTCTGTGCTAGGTTAGCACTAATACAGGATAGAATTCTATCCTAGACCCTACAGATATAGAGCTAGCAAATGGCATGAAATGGTATCCTTGGCCATGCTAGATACTGGTGGCCCAAGAGTGGCCAATGCATTGAAGTTCCACTATGGCAGGTGGTGGATACTTAGTTGTGGTGTTTCATTATTCAATCATTGCGTTCGTGTCCTGAATCATTTTCGTTTGATAGTAGTCATGTAGTAGGTTCAGTGTGAAGATTGATCATGTACATTTTGAGACAATGGTGCAGTGTGACAAATAGTTTATGCTTCATGATAGAGATAGGTTTTTCTCAGAACAACATGGTTCTTTCATGGTATGCTCCTGGTGGCCTAAATCCTTCAGCCTAGGATGGGCTTGGGTAGTTTTTCCTATAGCCTTCTAGGCTTGGGGTAGCATTCCCAAATACCATGTATGTTTTCATTAAAATGTATTCCTATCCTCAAGTGTATGAAATGTATCCTTATGATATTTTGAATTCAACAGTATGCACTCAAAAGTGCTAGATGTATTGCCTTATGTGACTTAGTTGTCTCCTTGTTGTAGGCCTATGCCATACCCTATGACAAGGTGAAGCTTGATGTATGGTGTTTTCTTGGTGCTATTTTTGAAGCACCTTCTATATATGTTGTAAATGACCTTTGTGCCTTGATGTATACTTCTGCTAAAAACCTCATGGGAAATTCTTTAGTTGCGATATAGTCTTGTAATGAACGGACCAGGGCATGTCCTTGCCCATTGTGCTCTTGAGCTGGTGTCATGTGTTCTTGGTGATGTTAGCATGTCTAGATGGCGTGTTCATTGGTGAACGTCCTTGAGATAGAACAAATCTTGGGAACACTTTCTCTTGTGTTCTTGGACTGGCAAAGATCTTACCCATTGATGATCGATGGTGGTATGTAGCTTGAAATACAAACAAATTGGTTCGATGTGCATGATCTTGATAATGGGTGGTTCGCTATGGCCATGTGAATTAGAATGGCAGACTGAAATTCAAATCAATGTGATGTTGCGATGTCTAGCTATGGAGTAGAGTTGAGTTCTAGCTATTGGCACCTAGACTCGCTCTTCCATGTTGGATGTGATCGTGGAGTAGTTGTGCAAATGTTGGGATGATGGTCCATCCTTGAATAAATGATGTTACAAATACAGAAATTGTGACTTCTCTTGGTGGCCTTGCTTGGTCGACTTGAATGTGCTCAAAACATTTGAGCCTATGCTCTCATGATTGGGGGCTTCTAAAGATTTGTGCATGTTGGTGTAACGGATTACTTTTGGTGCTTTGGAGGGCTATGATGCGCTCTCATGGCTTGGGACTTATTGGTGCTTTCGTGGTCTATGATGTGACTCCATAATAGGGGACTCATTGTGCCTAATAGGCTATGGTGTCTTGCTGAATTTTCCCGTGTACTCTGTCCCTTATGTACACTGATGTATCACATAGTCCCTCCATAATATATTGTCCCATGTCTCTGGTGTAATGTTAATTCATGTTGGTGTTCTCACCTCCCTAGTAGGATAGCAGAGTTGAACATGATATTACTTGGTGAGTCTTTAATTCTATGAGGGATCTTTCTCCATTTTGATGGATGCCCTCTACAGTTCCTGAAATAATAAGGCAGGTGGTATTGAGACGGTTGTCTCCTATTTGGGACCTAGAAGTAGTTGATGTTTGGGACTTGTTCCTATCTGTTGCCCCATGTTCGTGAAGTCTTGGGGTTTGTTTTCAGAGATATAATGTTGTTACCTAGGTGAAATTTAGGCAACCTCCTTTGTGAGGCCACACTGTTGATGTTCCTTCTTGTAAGCAAGGCATGATCTTATGTACCTACTCAGCTTTTAGGGGCTTTAGAGGAACTTTCTTGTTGGGGTTCTCTGGTAGACCATCCTTATTGTAAACCCTTAGCGTTTTGAGTTGTAATTGATGTTGGTGAAGCCCATTCCATGTAAAACTATCTTAATGACCTAGTCCTCCTATGGGAAAAATGTTGTTGTTGACTTGTGTCTATCATTTGGGTTGAATGATAATAGGTAGTGGTGCAGTCTTGTCCACCACAAATTGATGTAAATGGGCTTGACTAGGATACATGAAACAAGAACCTAGATCTCCCAAGATGAAACAGAAAATCCCTCTTAATAAAATTTCAAAGGGATGAACTTCTTGGTGTCTCAAGTTGTTCTCAAGGTGAAATTGAATTTGGGTAAGACTTGTGAACCCATGTCTTCCCTCAGCAGGTAACAGTTCAATGATATGGTTCTATTGGCTATATTGACTACCTGGGCATGTATTATGGGTAAGGTGTAGCTAGGCTACTATACTTACCTATGCAAGAACCTCCCAAAGAGGATCCTTCTTGCAAGTGGAAAAATCTAATGAAAAGTATTGATCACAAGATTGGCAGTCGTTCTTGATACAGTGGGGAAATTCAAATTTTGGGAACCTTGATGTTCCTTGGAGCATTCATGATCTGGTTTCTCTCAAAGGTGACTCTATATTCTTTTTGAGACCTAGTGATCAAAATGATGCTTGTCCCATAACTTGGAGTGGCAAGGATAGCTTGTATGTAGCAAGTGTGGTTGATCCTTCTCCATGAACAGGATATTATGGTTGCATTCGATGATGTGCTTACAGTTGACATGAGATGTGTGTATGGAGGATTGTCATGGGGCTGATTGCCCAATAGATCCTCCAGTTATTTTAACATTCATGTAGTCATTCTCGATGTTGGACAATCACAAGAGGTGTTGATGATAGTTTGGGCTTGTTGTATGATAGCCTCTTGGAGAAGTTTCCAAACAGATTTTTGGATCTTCTCTCTTGATGTGGCTATGGAATATGGTTGGATGGTGAATTGAGGTATGCAATGCTGGTGTTTGCAAATGGCAAGGTCAAGATCAAAAGATTTTCCCTTGTACCTTGTTTAGAAGGGAGAGCATGCTTGACTCCCTTCATACTAGCTAGAACAGACATGATGGGAAAAAAATGCGCATGGCACAGATGCACGTGGCATTAGTGCTTAGATGGTTACATTGGTGAGACCCCATGGGTCTGGATGTGAGTAGCAAAACATGGCGTTTTGGCAAGCATGAGTTGCTTGCGGAGACATGGCTCTTTCGGAGCATGTCCTTCCTCTTGGTTTGATGTCCCTCACCATGGGTAGTGGCCTTGGTGAGCTCTCAAAATCGATGAATAAAAAAAAACAAAAAAAAAAGATCAATGGGTGCTGAGATGCCATTCACAAAGGAACTCGGCAGGACTTGTGGAAGAGGAGTTATTTTCTTGCATAAGTATGGGTTTATGCAAGAAGATATGTCTCTAGACCCTCAAAAGGGACAAATCTAGGGGACGCCTTAGAGACGTTGGCCCTTAAGGTTGGACTCTCTTGCTCATTATAGAGTAGGGAAGTCTTTGGGCTTCCTCAAATTGCCCTTGCGTTTCATTTAAGGCATTGGATGGAAGGACGTATCAGGTGTTGGGATTGGTATCTTCCTTCAAGCCTGGCATCAGAGGAGTTGACGGATCCCCTGAATTGATGGAGTTCCAAACCCACACAAAAATGTACTATCGATGCTATCCTAGGCCCTGCTCTAAGGACATCGCTTCTTTGTGTGGGAGAGGATTGTGAGAGATGTCCTAGGGTGATGGTTCTCCTAGGCTCTCCCCATGGTTCAGGGGCCATGGAACACTTTGAGGTGCCCTCGGGTGACTCAAGTGTTAGAAAATCCTTCCTAGCTTGGCAGTACCAAGCTAGCAACAGGACACCCTCCTGTTGTAACTCTCTTTTAAGTCCTCTTCATCCCCCCCTCACTGCATAGAACTACATGGCCTTGATTCTATGACGGACATAGATATGTAGGTAGTTAAGACTAGATAGTTTTGGTGTGGTGCCAGGCCACACCTTGTACCAGATCGTGAGGGATCTGGGGGTGAGACACCTTCCCTTGTAGGTGCATTGTTTCCCCTCCCACTGATGTTGTCTACAAGGTTGTGTGTGTGCTTGTTTGCATTGCCCTTGTTTTGGAGTTGATTACCCTCCGTGAGGTGCGTTGCCATATATGTTAAGAAGCTGTGATTCTACTTGCACTCACTCTTGAGTTGCTTGCTTGCTTGAGGCATATTCCCAGGTCTTCCGCCACTGTAGATCCATTGGATCTAAGAGAATTCCTTGGGGTGACAACGTTCAGGGCAATGTTGTTACATTTAGTGTGTCAACACCTTTCCCTTCCTAAAAAAATTTGTTGGTTAAATAATTTTGATTTTCAACTTCATATTTTAAAAATGAAATATGAAATTAAGAAAAAGTGAAAAAGGAAAACACAACCTCAAATCTAAATTTCTTAATTAAAAAATATTAAAAAGAAAACAGAAAATAAGGCCATAATTGTTATATTTCACTGAAAACCTTCTTAACTGTTGCAGTATCAGCATGTTGGATTGCTTCAACGAGGGCCGCTACACGTACATGGTCACAGAAGTTGTGCGCAGCGACCTGCAGCACCACATCAAAACCTGCAAATTATCAATCCACGAAATCGCCAACCTCGCATTCCAATTGCTGTACCACCTCTGCAAACTCCACGAGCTCGGCCTCTGCCATGGCGACATAAATCCGCACAACATCCTCGTCTTCCCCGACGGAAACATCAAGCTCTGCAACTTCACCTCCACTGCCAAGATGAATCCTAACACCACCAAAAATAACAGAGGAAAGATCGGCACGCGTTCCTACAGAGCACTGGAACTTGTCCTGCATGCCAAGAATTACAACTTCGCGGCCGATATTTGGTCCGTCGGAGTTACAGGTGCAGAGATTTTCACGGTTGGGGTTCCATTTTTTGGGAATGCTTGTCGTCATAATCTTGATGCTGTCTGTGCTGTTATGGGTAGTCCAGTTGCTGAGGAGTGGCCGCAGGGGTTCGAACTTGCCAGGGCCGCTGGCTACAGCTTTCCAAAATGAGGGAGCAACAGCAACAGCAACAGCAACAGCAGTTTGATGAATGATGGTAAGAGAATCAGTCTGAGATTGAAGAAAAGTGTGGTTAATAGTTTTGGTGTGGATCTTATTCAACGTCTGTGTTGGTGGAATCCGGAGATGAGGATTAAGGCCTGCGATGCTCTGTTGGATCCGTTTTTTGGGATTCTAACGCCCATGCAGAAATACGCTCATGTCTTGAGTGATATGCAGAGGAGGCAGCAGGAGAACGAGCAGCATTATGAATGAACATGATGATGATAAATTGATACGGAAAAAAAGAAGAAGTAACAACTGATCAGTATATCTTCTTGTTACGATTTTGGTGGAACAATTCATTATGGAATTATGGAAATTTAGAACCGTAAATTTTTATTGCGTACAGGAACTCACAAGGGAATTATTTAACTACTGTTATTTTAAAAATATTCGCGTGTTTTTGGTTGTTGGATTCAAGGTAGCCGTTTTGTTCTTTTGTGAGGTTTATTAAAAAGATTTTGCATGTAATATTTAAAATCAACATTTTAACTTTCACGTTTAATGTAAACTTAAATTGAATTTCACTCAAGATAATAAAATTTTTTTGTTAAACTTTAAAACATTTAAACACATTGCTTTTAATGAAAAATCAATACCTAGAAAGTGATTTTTCTATTCTTTAATTCGAAGACAACTTGTTTGCTGTTTTTCCTTATCCTTAAAACCTTTCAACCAAGGTGTAAATTTGACGTGGAGTCCCTTTCTGCTATTTATTCAAAACATGTAATGCCTATTTATTTTCACACTAATTGGTAACAAGGAGTGTGAATGAAGAAGCATGTACCTAGACAAGTTTGAGAACAATGGCCATTTTGAGGGAGTAAGAGCCTGTACAATTGATGAGCAACGAGGTACCCCTACGCCCAACCATACGAATCACAAGTGTTTATGCATGATCTGGTCAAATTCCATGGATGAGACTAGTTGTGCATCTAGATCATTATGTCTTGACTACAATTCGCTATCTTCCCACTTAGACTAGTGGTAGCTTCGTCACATATGGTTTAGTCCAAAGTGAGGCATATGATAATTGATGTTGTTCGGCCTTATGCTACTTCTAATGATAATGAAGAAATTAATTAATTAAGCTAATTAACAATAGAAAGTAAAGTCTAAACTAGCCTATGAGCAATGAGTGTCCATTTCCAGCTTGTTGTACACAATTTCAACTCATGTATCCACTACTGGGATTACCAAGTGCTATGCTTTTGGGCGAATCAAGCAATAACACTACTGGGGTTACCAAACGAATACGTGTCTATGCTTGAAACGGGTTACGCTCATTCTACCAATTCATTAATGTACATGGAAATGTAAATATTAACTAAGTACATGAAAAGTAAATTGCATTAAAATTAAATTTAATATAAGTCAAAGTACTCTAAGGAATAAGAATCAATCTCAATCTTATTGCTATTCATAGAATATGTTCAAGTACATTGCCACTTGATTAAGACTCCATACAGCTAACATAGATCCACTCTGCTGGCACTCACTAACTGTTTGATGAGACGCGACTTGCATTGGGTCACGATATCGCATCCCATGCGATATCGCGTACGCGATATCGCGTCCCGCCACCATATCTATAAATAAGAGGCGGCACTTCCTTCATTTCCCAATCCTGGCTAGTGTAGC